>JASAMV010008501.1:0-16145 GCA_030248065.1 Rhynchonema sp. JSB1_4
CGTATGTACATTTGAAAATGTGCATGTTCCCGCATTTTCTTTTTTAGATTACGGTAAGCAGGGTGATCGCTTTGTGAGAAACCCCAAGACAGCAAGTGGAGAGCCCAAGAGCATCACAGAAGAGCCATGTGGTGGCAGGCAAATGGTTGCAAGGTACCCTTGGGCAGTGCTGTGGCTGGGGGAGGGGTCCCCCAATGGTACCCTACCCGCCCCGGCCTGGTACACTACCCCCCTACCCGCCCCGCTGCGGTACCCTACCTCCCTACCCGCCCCGCTCTGGTACCCTACCCGCCTCAATTTTTTTACCTCAAAATGCCCATTTTTTGGTCAAAAATGCCCAAATTTCGACCGCAAACCCTTAAAAGTGCAAAAAATCGAGCGCTACGCGCGATATATGCACTTTGTAGCAGGTAAAAATAGGCACCCAAAAATATTGCATTGCACCCTGCCCGCCCCGAAAAATCTCCCCTCCCCTTCCCCCAAACCGGATTCCCCCCAAGATTCCAGGTACACTACCCCCTACCCGCTCCGGATTTTTCCACCTCAGTACCCTACCCGTGCCGCAAAAGTAGCCACAGCACTGCCCTTGGGGGGGGTGGATCCAGATTGTCGCAAGGTACCCCCTTACCCAGCCTCCAGAAGGTTGCAAGTTGCAAGTAGGCATGGGCACAATCAGGGTTGAAATAAAAAAAATTATTAACGAGCTTTTTTTAAAAAAAATCTTTTTTTTTTGATTTTTTTTTGACGAAAATTTTTTTTATTAGAAAAAGTGTTGCAAACGACGTTTCAGGATAAATGAAATGGATGCAACATATTTTTCAAAAATTGAAAAATTTTCGCCTGAGACACAACTTGTGTTATAGTAATATTATACTGTAATATAGTAACTTTTGTAGTAAACACCAGGTTTCATGTGTAATTCGTACTAGGTGAATCACCATGTTTTGACTGTTTTATACCCGCTGTAGTGTAGCAGAATTTCTCTTTTTTTGGGGGCATTCGCACTACTGCCCGTGCGGGGCTAGGTTGGATTATATGTATGCTTCCATGTATTCTTTAGTATGTATAGTAAATTTCCAAATTCGCTGCCGCACAGTAAAGTACGCCCCATAGTTAATGTCAGGTTCTAAACCCGAAATTCAACTTGTGAAACATTCGGACAGCCAACACACACGCAGCTTGCCAGCCAGCCAGGCAGCTGCGCGCGATGTTTCAGAACCGCGCATGGTTAGCGTTCGGGTTTAGAACGTGACATTAAGTATGGGGCGTATTTTACTATGCGGCAACGAATTTGGAACTTTACTATACGATAAACCTATCATAATGTAACCTTGTGCTTTGCTTTCCTAGAGGGGCTAGCCCTCAATTCTTTAGTAATAGCTGAGGTATGACACGGTAACTAAGAACCCTTATAACCAGGGTTGTTTCAAAAAAAGTGGTCAATTAAAAAAAAAAATTTTTTTAAAAATTTTTTTTGAAACTCAGATTTTGCTTTTTTTAATAAAAAAAGTTGCCCCAAATGGGCTGAAATGTCCAAAAATGGCCTTTTTCGAGGCAAAAAATTGGCACTTTTTTCTGTGGACGAGACAATTTTTCCAAAATCGCACCTGCGGCGCCCTGTATTGTCCCCAAATCCGTACAGGGATCCGCGGGGCTGGTCTTTTATAGTGATGTGGCACCGATAATGTACTACTACATGCTACTACACATGTATATATGCAGGTCTGGTGCAAAACCGGGCGCGCAAAGTCGATCTGACGCGCAAGATTTGGGCTGTAATCGATATTTTGATGGTCGTATATCAGATATACGGCATTAGATGCATTAAAATACGTTGTACGGCATGCTACAATACATCAGAGTAACATCGTTAGTGAACATCAACCTCAGACTGGTCGGAGACCATGGAATCTGCACAATACTACCGGGTGTCACCACACAAGTTCGGTCTGAGGCGAAAATTTTTCAATTTTTGAAAAATATGTTGTATCGATTTCACTTATCCTGAAACGTCGTTTGCAACACTTTTTCTAATAAAAAAATTTTTCGTCAAAAAAATCAAAAAAAAAATTTTTTTAAAAAAAAAGCTCGTTAATAAAAAAAATTGTTTTTCAACCCTGCTTATAGCACTTGTGTGGTTGGTGACACCCGGTAGCATTGTGCAGATTCTATGGAATTCTACCAGTCTGAGGTTGATGTTGACTAACGATGTTACTCTAATGTATTGTAGCATACCGTACAACGTATTTTAATGCATCTAATGCCGTATATCTGATATACGACCATCAAAATATCGATTACAGCCCAAATCTTGCGTGTCAGATCGACTTTGCGCGCCCGGTTTTGCACCAGACCTTTGTATATACATGTGTAGTAGCATGCAGTGGTACATTATCGGTGCCACATCACTATAAAAGACCATCCCCGCGCATCCCTGTACGGATTTGGGGACAATACAGGGCGCCGCAGGCGCGATTTTGGAAAAGTTGTCCCGTCCACAGAAAAAAAGTGCCAATTTTTTGCCTCGAAAAAGGCCATTTTTGGACATTTCAGCCCATTTTGGGCAACTTTTTTTATTAAAAAAAGCAAAATCTGAGTTTCAAAAAAAAATTTTTTTTTAATTTTTTTATCAACCACTTTTTTTTGAAACAACCCTGGGCACAATACCCAATACCCATACCCAATACCACCCAATACCCAATACCTGGTATTGGGTGTGGTGGTATTGGGTACCCAATACTGACCCAATACCTGGTGTTGGTATTGGGTATTGGGTATTGG
The DNA here is from genome assembly GCA_030248065.1 of Rhynchonema sp. JSB1_4. NCBI lineage: Eukaryota > Metazoa > Nematoda > Chromadorea > Monhysterida > Xyalidae > Rhynchonema > Rhynchonema sp. JSB1_4. The sequence goes on from JASAMV010008501.1 coordinate 2,782, forward strand.
GTGGGTGCGATTCCATTTAGGCAATACCAAAATGACCCATAATTTGTCTAGTGTTTTCTAATTTTTCCCTTAAATTGATGGTTTCTGATCAGAAATTCTTTCGAGTGTCTATGCCAGACAACTGAACTTGCTTCTCAAATAATAGAAAAGCACTTTCGTCATCATTTTAAACGACCAAAATGTCAAAAGATTTTCCAGATAATCTTCAACTTTGGTATTGGGTCAGGTATTGTGTATTGGGTATTGGGTGCTATGCCTGGTGTTGGGTATTGGGTATTGGATGGGTCTTTTTGCATGCATTATACTGCAAAATTGGCCAAAAAAGTTGTTACCTTTTTGCATTTTGGCCGAAGAATTGCCTGAAGCAGCTGTTACCGTATTCCCTAAAATAGAGCCCCCCAAAAAATAGAGCCCCCCCAAAATACAGCCCCCTGAAAGGGGTCAGTGAAAAAATAGAACCCCCCAAAAGTACACCCCCCCCAACTTAGAATTCTCTGCTTCGGGGTCGTAAAGTCAAGTTCTTGAAAAGACACCTTATGTACAACGTTTGTGGTTGAGTATATGATGACGTAAAGCCTTTTAATGAAGATCTGCACCTAAAAACACTCAATAATGACCAGTAACACCCTGACGGAACTCCATTTTAGGGGCATTTTGGGAACATTTGTTGAGATTTTGGGCAGCGAAAATATACAGCCCCCCCCCCCAAAAAAATAGAGCCCCCCCCAAAAAAAAATACAGCTCCCCCCCCCTAAAAGGGGTCAGTGAAAAATACACCCCAATTTTAAAAAGTTTTTTTTAACAAAAAGGTCGATAATAAAAAAAAATTTAATCCAACCCTGGCTCTGTGCAGGCAACTGCCAATTGGTACGCCAAACTTTTCTTGCAAGCAGTGCATGTGGAAAGATATTGCGGGCACAGCTCAGCAGAGGATTAGTGTCGCAGCCAAAAGCAGTGCAACATTCGAATTTATTGTGACGCCTCTTGTCTGTCCGGTCTCAATGTTCACAGCGAAATCCAAAGGACCATCCACCAATGTGGACTTGAACTGAAATTATCAGCTTCTATGAAAATTAGCTTCATAAAAACATAACAGCCAAATTGATATTATCTTCATCCCCAATTTTAATACAGGTATTGGTCGCACAATGACCATATAAGAATTCATCAAATCTATCCTGATTTTCACGTTCAGTCACTCTTAACCACTGTGCTATTTGTGATTCTCACAAAACATTTTCACCTGAAAATAATCCAGCAGATCAACCACGTTGCCGCAGGTCTGAAACATTCTCTTTACTACATGATTTGTGTGCGATCACGCAACGCAACGTCATTGCCCCGTCACTTTCCCTCTTTTCGATTCAGGAAAAAAATTTGACCAATTCTTATAAAGTCATTGCGCAACCAATACAAGGTAAAGGCAAACTACACCAACACGAGCCCGATTTCGAATGTGGTGTGTATTCAAACGAATAGAAGGAGAAAATCATCATGCCCGACTTTCTATTCTTCAACGTGTAACATTTCCCAAATCAGCAGCCACGTCAGAATATTTCACTATTCTGCCAGCTGCGAAATCGGGCTCGTGTTGGCGTAGTTTGCCTTATTTGATCCACCCAGCCTATACTAAATCTTCTCAACGTCACCATGAAACAGCCTGCCCTTCAGATCTAGCACCACAAACGGACACAAATAGCCAAAGAACACCACTACCATGATCATTGCTGTGAAAGTGATGAGTACGAAGTCGAGGCTGAGTTTGTGCATCAACGCCAGGATTGGCTCGTCTTGCGTCATTATTGTACGCAGGGTTGAAAAAAAAATTTTTTATTAACGAGCTTTTTTTTTAAAAAAAAATTTTTTTTTGATTTTTTTTTTGACGAAAATTTTTTTTATTAGAAAAAGTGTTGCAAACGACGTTTCAGGATAAATGAAATCGATGCAACATATTTTTCAAAAATTGAAAAATTTTCGCCTGAGACCCAACTTGTGTGGTGACACCCGGTAGCATTGTGCAGATTCTATGGAATCGTACTAGTCTGAGGTTGATGTTACTCTAACGTATTGTAGCATGCCGTACAACGTATTTTAATGCATCTAATGCCGTATATCTGATATACGACCATCAAAATATCGATTACAGCCCAAATCTTGCGTGTCAGATAGACTTTGCGCACCCGGTTTTGCACCAGACCTGCATATATACATGTGTAGTAGCATGCAGTGGTACATTATCGGTGCCACATCACTATAAAAGACCATCCCCGCGCATCCCTGTACGGATTTGAGGACAATACAGGGCGCCGCAGGCGCGATTTTGGAAAAATTGACCCGTCCACAGAAAAAAAGTGCCAATTTTTTGCCTCGAAAAAGGCCATTTTTGGACATTTCAGCCCATTTTGGGCAACTTTTTTTTATTAAAAAAAAAGCAAAATCTGAGTTTCAAAAAAAAAAATTTTTTTTTAAAAAAAATTTTTTTAATTAACCACTTTTTTTTTGAAACAACCCTGATTGTACGTATGCAAAAATCCGCGATCCGCATTCCCTGTTGCCGATATGATTCAGCGGTGAAATTTGGATGTGTGATGTTTCGGAATTTTGAGTGTTGACAGTTGCCTGGAACAGCAAGGGAGAAAACGGCTCCACGGCCAAGTGAGCGAGATTCCCAAGCTTTCTTGTTTGTTTGCGCACTTCGATTTGGATGATCGTTCGTCGAAGGGACGTGTTCAACTGATGTTCATGTCTGAAACTTTGCTTCGAGTGTCATGATGGATTTAATCCTTGTTGGAAAACGTTCAAACTTATACCTGCGACGATCATGATCGTTGATTTTCACGCCAGCGTCGTAAATTCTTTGTGCTTTCCTTTAAATAATGGTCAGAGTAGATTTTTCAGTCATTATTGAATGGTGAAATGTGGCCAGGACCAGTGTTTCACACAGAAGTCTGAATACGAATCTGAAGAACATGGCCATCGGCGGTTGCGATGCGATAAAAAAGGGAAATATTTATGACTTCACGCTGGGTTCTACTGTTTGCATTGCAACTCCGTCGACTTATGTAATTATCACAAGTTGCACCACTACGTTCCACTATTTGTGAGACTAGTTGGACGACTATATTATCACTAGCTTCGTTGTATCACTTGGTTCAGCAACTTGTGACATTAGTTGCACGACTAGATTATCACCGGTTGAACTACGACCGTAAGTTCCGCAATTTATAACACAAGTTAGACGAGTGCCAACAAAATTAGCCATAGCGTTCTACAAACTGTGACACTGGTTGGTCGATCAGGTTACTCAGTTTGTGTATCGCTCGTCATTTCGAACAATGTGTTTTCGACAATCAACAAAATTGGCTGACCCATTTAACTCGCAGTTGATGACACAAACAATGGTGGTAACTCCCCGGCGAGCGCGCGGCGTATACCTTGGTTGTCGTCAAAGTGAACGAACAGGCTTGTTTTGACCCATTATATCATCAGAGACTGTGTAAAAAAGTGTACGAAGGCCAGGGCGCTTGTTTTGATCCATTATATCATCAGAAACTGACGGAAATGCTGCATAGAGGTCAAGGTGCTTGTTTTGATCCATTATCATCAGAAACTGAGTGACAACGTGTGGTCAGGGTTGGGCAAAAAAAACGACGGCGTTTTTTCTTAAAAAAAACGACGTTTTTTTAAAAAAAAACGCCTGGGTCGTTTTTCGTTTTTTTTAAATCCTGAATTTCCCTGATTTTTCAGGGAAAGTACCCTGATTATCAAGGAAAATCAATTTTTTGTCCCATTTTTTTCAAAAAATTTTCGACCAATTTTTACTTTGTCGAGATACGTCGATATACGGAGTTTGACTTTCAGTGATGACCCTGGCCAAAGTTGGTCCCATGATGCGGGTCTGATATGGGATCTTAACAACTCGCTAGAAAAGGGTTGAAACCCGTTTATTTTGCCTCAGAACACATAGAATTACTTCATTTAACCACGTTTTCTTCCCAACATAAGCGTCTTCCAATTGTTTTGAGGGCATATTTTGGTCATCTGGGCGGTTTAAAAAAAACACTGTGTTTAGAACAATTAAGGCTTAACTGCTGAAAACATGGAGTTTGGAACAGTTAACGGTTTTTAGTCGGTCCCGTGCAAATCATCCAAAAACCTTGAATACAAGGATACAATACAAGTGCACAGTATAGTTGGAAGACAAGAAGGGAAGAGCAAAAAAAAATATAAAAGAGAAATAAAAAAAAAAATATAAAAAACAAACAAAGAATAGCCCCCCCCCAAATAAACAAAGAAAAAAGCGAAGGGTGCGAAAGACGCCAACATGGAAAGCAGAAGTGCCACTATAAAAAGACGCCCCAACTAAAAAAAAAAAATCCCCGATGAACAGCAAAAATAAAAAACACTAGGGGGCCCCCGCCACCGGCCCCGCCGCAGAGCAAGCCCCCCCCCCCCCCCCGTACCCCAGTCCACACGCCCCCGAACCTCCCTGTCCCTCCCCCCGACCGCCCACCAGACATACATACAGACATACATGCATTTACTTTTAGTAGTATAGAAGATACAATAAAAGAAAATAAAAAAAAAAAAAAAAAAAAACCAACCCCCCAACCCCCCCCACCCCCCCTTGCTAGACTGCGTTCTTTTGTATTCGCTATGCCGACAAATTTCTGCGCCTGGCTTTGTCCCGATCCCGCTTGAAGCCTATTCCTTTCTTAAAACGAACTTTCAAATAAAAAAATGCTCGTGTTTTGTGCGGAATGTGGTTTATCACCATTATGTGCTAGAAAATCGATCAAACAGCTATTTTCGCAAAAATTGCTTCTATGCGAAGAATGTTGATTCGCATTTATTCATTGTTCGATTCAACCGTAGTACGTGGCTGTAACCATGGTTGAACAAACGGGCAATGTTGCATGTCAGAACCAGAATTTGAGCGCAAACATTTTGATTTGAGTTGGTGTTTTCAATGATATGTGGCTTCAGAACAATCAGTTCATTAATCTGCTCAAAGTGAATTGGTCAATTATTTGGTTTTGATAATGAAGTCGTCTGCTTTGCCAACGATGTGATAAGTCATTCATCGACAATTCGGAATGGAAATTCTGTTAATTGACTGTATTTACAAACCTTCACACGTATACGTTTACCATTCGATTTGATTTAACAATTATTATTCACAAAAATAGTTGATTGAAAAGTACAATAGTTCATGCACAGAATCGTCGGGAACGATAATCATCTTACAATCTGATAGACAGTTGTTGGAACAATTGGACCTCAAAAGTCAATACACTTTGGTTACACACCGCAGAAACAGAAATGGGCAATCTTTTTGCTATTCACAATCACAAAATAGCGTCAGATGTCACATTAGTTCATGGCATACGACTTGGCATACATGGCATGTTCATATGCATGGCATCACTTTTTGTACATACGTTTCGTATGACAATCCGTTTCTGGACACCTGACCATTCAAATCGCAAACTGTGAGACTGAACTGCGATAATCACAAACGTTTTTTATTCCTAGGGGAAGGGTATCGGAACCCTTTTTAAAAAAATAATATAGAGATGTGGCGCGCGCGTGTTGTGAATAAAAACAAAAAAAAAAAAAAAAAAAAAAAAAAAAAATGGCAGGTCAAAGAGTCACATTCACAAAGCTCAACAACAAGAAAAAAGTGATCTATATAAATGAGAAGCGCAGGCGTAATACGTCCGCTGTCACCACACTTGTCGGTTTGGAGACAGCCACGCATACGAAAAGAAAGATCTACTATAGTAAGTTTCCAAATTCGCTGCCACACAGTGAAATACGCCCCATAGCTAATGGCACGTTCTAAACCCGAAAGTCAACTTTTGAAACATTCAGGCAGCAGACGCGCGTGCAGCTTACTAGTCAGCCAGGCAGCTGCGCGCAATGTTTCAGAGCTGCGCGTGGTTAGCGTTTGGGTTAAGAACATGACATTAACTACGGGGCGTATTTTATTGTGCGGCAGCGAATTTGGGAATTTACTATACTAACTGAGAGACCACGAATACTAGCTGTCAGTTTTTGCAATGTGGATGTCGTTGGAAGCCAGAAAGCCCGCCCAGACCTTGAGAATCATTTAGCAACATAACATTCAATGCTTGTACACACAATCCGCGTCACTCAAGGCACAGCCATCAGGGTGATTTGCCTTGAACCAGCAGGCAATGTCGAACCGACCATCCGCATTTTTTCGCGACCTCGGAGGTGCCTCGTGCCGATAGTCACGTAGTCGCACCACGCCACCAACGTGTAGCGTGTAGAGGTGCTTGTGGTTGCGCAGCAGCGTCTGCAGTCCGCCGCATTGCTGTTTCAGGCACTGCAAGGATAGATTGCTGGTTTCACATCAATGATGAAATGTGTTGCTTTGTCTGAGAATCGGTCCAGACAAAGTTTGATATCAGAGAGGTTGTGTTTCGGTTTCATTATTTTTACTCTTGGCCTGGACATGCCACGTGAAACCGGTTCTGGCTACTTCTTACATCCCTAGTCTTAGTCCACTGTAACATCAATCAGCCGGCCATCATGCGCACTGCATTCCACCAACAGACAGTGCTGCTATCTTGATCATGAATTTTAAATGAAAGCTCGCAATATATAAAGTACACTTAAGCTTACTTTAGGCCTAAGCCGAAGCTTAATAACCCTAAGCTATCACCGGGCCAAGTGCGGTTGAGCCTACACGGTAACTGTAAATATCCTTCACCCAATCGCGGTCACACCTGTTTCTGTTCATCATTCAGCACATGATTGGCCAATTCAGCCATGGTCACCGATCCACCCCCGTTCCAGCCATTTTCACACGAAACATCACCGTTGGCCAGCAGATGTTTCAGGATGGTGCGTAGAATGTCGTCGATTTTCGATCGATCGATTTTCGTACAATTCCGAACGGGTTCGACGGCCGATCGGGGCGCGAACTTGGGCAGTGCCCCGGCGTGACTGCATGCTGATGGACTGATAGCGGCGCTGTTCGGTGTCGACTTGGCTGCACAGTTGATGCCCTGATCGCTGCAATGGAACAACACGCACATCTGTCGGCATGAGACTGCGCGATCGAATCTGCCTTGGTCACGGTGCCTGTCTATTGGGATCAATTTGGGAGACGCCGATGGCATCAAATTCGACTAGCATAAAAGTCGTTCCCACACAGCCAATGAGCCGCTTTTTCTACGCTGGTAACCATCAAGAAACCTCGTCAAGATATCCCCCACAATACAACAGGCTGTGCGACCAGGGTAGGGTTGATTCCATAACCAATTGTGATATCGGCCCGGTGCTCTGCGTTTTTTTGTGATACAATCGAGCTTGGACTCTCCAGTATTTTCGGTTCACAAACGCAGTAACATACAGACACACATCAATCGTCAGTCGCCGCGGACAGTTTCGAATATGTGCAGATGGTAAAAAGTACGCCAATAAATAACCAACCTGTACGTATGATCGCGCGCGGCGAGCAACAACTGCGAAATGCGTGTCTCCAGGTCGGCGCGCGACGGACGCTCTCCAACTGGTGTGACGCGACCAACGAAGCAAATCTAAACAAAAGAGAATGATTGAACATTGATTGCGAGCGAGTTCTTTTTTTGTGAAATCTAGTTGGCACAAGCACATCTAATCTGACATTGTTATTTGCACAGCAATGTGGGCCTAAGCCTAAGCCTAAGCCCACTTTGACTTGTTTTCACAGAGGAGCGGCGCACCAGACCATCGCCATTAAGGTTAGAGCTTCGGGGGTACCGACACCTGACAGCTGACAAAAAGGTCGACACTCGACAGTTCGAAAAAATATCCGATACCCGACATCTAAACCAAAAACAGACGAAATTTTGCTCATTTGCATCATTAAAGCAATTTATGGCTCAATTTTCGGTTCCCAAAAACCCGATACCCGACATCTGGATGCACTCGACACCTACACTTTTTTGGCACCCAACATCGCTCTAACTCCGACCGCCAGTACGAATGCACCAGATGGCCACGTAATGAACCGTTGTCTTCAAAAGCTTCAGTGATTGCTAGAATCAGCCTCCATGCCCAAAACCAACCCGTTTGGTTGACGGTATCCTCAGCCGATCTCTCTCCACATCAAAACCAAGCGTGACGCACAGTCGTTCGACGTAATTCAAATATGCCGCATACGTGCTGCCTTTGCCGTCGCGACGATTGAACTTGCCGTAGAAATCGTGCGCGCAGCACGGCAACACCATGAAGTTGCATTGTAGTCTGAAAAAATTGATGGCATTTTTGTATCATTAATATGGTAGCATGACAAACAACTTGTATTGATCAGCTGGCGTAAAAGCCTGGGTTTACGCAAGTACACTAACATCCGCGTTTCATTCAATATGAGACTAATTGTGTGAAGGGGTTCAGGGCGTAGATCCGCATTCGTTCCATTCCCCCTTTCATGAAGCTGTGGACACACCGTTACTTAGTAAGTTCCATCTTCACGCCTATCTTACTACATGCCAGTTACAGTTACTTGTCTATCTTCAGGGGCTTTACCTTGCTTATCATCATCTTTATGTGAGGCGAGGTGAAAGAGCATGCAAAAACACAAATGGCGATTATCAGTGACAACAGTCGGACGACATTGTGAGAGCGAAAACACCTGTTCTTTTCACAAACGAAGACAACACACGTCAGCAGCTAACATCAACCTTTCACCGTCATAAATCTAACTTTGCAGCGAGGTCATCAGACTCATATATAAGCAAAGCAAAGCATCGAGCAATTTTTAACTTCAGAGGCGATTATCTGACACGATGGCCCCAGCGTGGTTCGTGCTAGCCGTGATCTTGCTGCCAGTTTTGATCAGTGGTCGACCGCAGCTCAGCAAGGACACAGACCCAGAAATCAACATGGACGTGGTCAGTTGCATGTATAGTAACACTACACCAACAAGAGCCCGATTTCGGAGGTGTGCAGATTAGTGAAACAATCATCCGGTCGCTGATTTGGGAAATGTTGCACCTACACGTTGTAAAATACAACGTGGTGCGGGAGATTTTCTCTTTCTATTCGTTACGTAAGCACATCACCTCCGAAATAGAGCTCGTGTTGGCGTAGTTTGCCTTTATGATTGTCTGGTCCCACACAGCTGTTTCTTAGGTTCAATATTTCGTGTCCATCAGCAACAAAAGTGTGTAACGGGGGGACTGAACTAGAAAATGACTGACGCTGTCATGTATTGAGAAGTCGCTCATTTCAGCCCGAGATCATCAAATACTGGGGCTATCCAGCCGAGAGCGTGGTGGCGACCACCAAGGACGGCTACAAGCTGACGATGCACCACATTCCGCACGGAAAGAACGGCGCTGGAGCAACTGCTGGTCAAAAACCGGTAATATTCCTTCAGCACGGACTCGAATGCACCAGTTCGAACTGGGTGACCAACTTGCCGTGGGAGGCGGCCGGTTCGTTCGTTTGTCGGATCGATCATGCGCGATTTTGTCTTTATGTTCTGGGTTATGTGAGACCAGCGCAGAAGTACAATCGCAATCTCAAAGTCTTTGACAGGATTCATGTTCGCCGATGCCGGTTTCGACGTGTGGCTGGGCAACTTCCGCGGCAACACGTACTCGCGCGCGCACACCACACTCGATCCCGATAAGACGCCCTTCTGGGAGTTCAGGTAGACTATCCTTTATCAGTCAAAGATATTGAGTTGGTGAACGAGAACGTAGACATCGACATTGCGGAAACAACACTATGATTTGTCAGCTATGACGAGATGGCCAGCCACGATCTGCCAACGATGATCAGTCACGTGCTACAAGTGACCGGCCAGAAGCAGCTCTACTTCGTCGGCCATTCGGAGGGCACCATGACGGTGTTCGCCGAAGGATCACGGAACGCCACGTTTGCTGCACAGGTTACTACATGACTTAGCTTACATATATATATCACCAACAAAAGCGCTCAATAATCAATCATTAGAACTTTCAGATCAAGAAGTTCTTCGCGTTGGCGCCGGTTGCTCGCGTCGGTCACATCAAGGGCTTTCTGCACTACATTGCGCCGTTCACCAATGATCTCGAGGTAAACATTCGCAGGTGCACTTTCTTGCCATTGGCAGCAGAATTCAAATCAAAATGTTTTCATGCGGTACTTTCCCCGTACGCACATACATCCGTGAACAACGGACTACGGCCGTCTCATAGTGCAACACACAAGCTGCAGTTAAAGACGCCAAAGAACAACCTAAAACAGCCAATAACGGACAAGTAGAAGTTTCTTGCTCGTTCGTTCGACTTCAATCAGTTGAGTTTTCAGTTTCTGCTCAAGCTGCTGGGTGGTTGGGGCGAGTTCTTGCCGAGCAACGATCTGATGAAATGGCTGGCAGAGCATGTGTGCGGCACAGCGGTGGTCGACATACTTTGCGACGACATTCTGTTTCTGATCGCTGGCGCTGACAGCAAACAGCTCAATGCGGTATACTTGCTTGAGATCAGGCTTTTTTTGAATGCATCCCTCTTACTGACTAATTTCAGACACGTGTTCCCGTTTATATTGCACACACGCCCGGAGGCACCTCGACACAGAACATTGTGCATTTCGGACAGGTTGGCCCACAATATAGGCAGTGAACCCTAAGGCCGCTCTCAGACAAACGCGAAAAGCGAAAAGCAAAAAGTTTTTCAGCGTAGTCATCATCCACAGCGCACGCCAAACAGCCTCTGAAACATTTTGTTTGAGCATCACTGTGGTTTAGGCAGGCCCGTGGTTAAGGAGTCGCTGTTGTGCTGAACTTTTCGCATTTCGCTTTTCGCGTTTGTCTGAGTGCGGCCTAACAGTTGACCACCAATAACGCTGATAGGGTCAGCGGGCAGCTGCCGAGGTGTGTGCGCAGTCAAGGGACGATCACGAGGTATATGCATTTTATGCTAATGATGACGTCCAAATCTTTAGACACGTGTGCCCGTATATGTTGCGCACACACCTGGTGGAACACCAGCCATGAACGTTGTACATTTCGGACAAGTACTACTCTTAAACAAGACTGACAGGTTTATTACCATGTCAGAGCAGTCACACAGTATATGCGAACAAACTCTGTTTCAAATCAGAACGTCAACGAGAAAAAGTTCATGATGTACGACTATGGATCGGCCGCCAAGAACGAAGACCACTATGGTGCCGGCATCGTTAGTTGAATCTACATTCAGTCCCCCTGTAGACCACGGTTCGACAACTTGAAACGTTTGCAGACCGTGCCACCGACCTACGACCTGTCAACGTTCAACATCCCGACGTATTTTTTCCGCGGCGACATGGACATCCTGGCCGACCCGGATGACGTCGACTGGCTGCAATCACAGCTGGCCACCGTGCTCGAGGTGCACCGCTTTGTCGATTTCAACCATTTGGACTTTATCTGGGGCCTGAACGCCGCCGGACAAGTCTACAAGCCGATCATCAATATTGTGAAAAACGATCAATAACCTGTTATAGTGTGCCATCGAGCGTTAGGTACATTGCCTCATACCACACACATGCCGATAGTCGAGACAGTTATCAATGTATTTATACAGTACGTCACGTGCCACTTTTCAGCTGTTCAATAAAGTGCAGTTTATCAGTACAATCCTGTGTCGGAGAAAGCTCCATCATCAAATTGTTACAAAAAGTGCGAGAGTTAGAACATCTGTTGCAGACAAACATGTTGCAGCAGCGATAATAAACGAAAAGAAACAAACCGAGAAGCAAGGCACAAAGCTTAGGGTGCACATACTGATGATGTTTGTGACAAGGTTTCTAATTCTGCTGTCACTGACAGCGCTGGTCCAGGCCCTACCGAATCAGAACTCAAACGTTGATCCGGAAGTCAACCTTGATGTGGTTAGTGCCACTGCAATGCAGTAGAACAACAATTCGCTGTGCAATCATTCTGAAGCGACCGGACATTTAGCCAGGCATTATCAAACACTGGGGCTATCCATGCGAGTCTGTTCAAGTGACCACCCATGACGGCTACAAGCTGACTATGCACCACATTCCGCACGGCAAGAACAAGGCAAGTCACGGAAACCAACCAGTGATATTCCTGCAACACGGAGTTGAGGGATGCAGTTCAAACTGGATTACGAATCTGCCATGGGAGGCGGCCGGTATGACAAGCTGATGCTTCACATTAGAGCAATTAACTTGACGAGATTCACAGGTTTCATGTTCGCTGACGCTGGGTTTGATGTGTGGATGGGCAATTTCCGAGGCAATACGTACTCACGCGCCCACACTTCGCTCGATCCGGATAAGATCCCATTCTGGGAATTCAGGTGAACAGACGCGGTGATCAGACGTGACACTTTCTATCACAAATAAAGAGATCCTCAATGTTTCGCAGCTATGACGATATGGCCAAGTACGATTTGCCAAAGATGATCGACACGGTGCTGAACAAAACCAGCCAGAAGCAGCTGTACTACGTCGGACATTCGATGGGTACGATGACCATGTTCGCACAGGGATCACAAGACAACGAATTCGCATCAAAGGTGCATTGCCGTTGCCGTGCCAAGAACTCCATCCAAATGTTTTGCTGTGCTGACTTTTTGACTTTTCAGATCAAGGCGTTCTTCGCACTGGCCCCGGTTGCCAGAGTTGGCAACATCGGAGGGTTTCTGCAGTACATTGCACCATTCACGAACCAATTAGAGGTACATTTGGCCCATCTGTGGTCTTCGTAATAGATTTTGAGTGGTTATGATCTCATCTGACGTACGATGTGAGAGCACCACTACGTAAATACCTTTACTGTTTCCAACCCGACAGGAGTTAATCAAACTGTTGGGCGGATGGGGCGAGTTCATGCCCACCGACGCTGTGCAGCAATGGATGGCCAAACATTTTTGCAACAAACCAGCGGTACAGGCGCTCTGTGGCGACTTGCTATTTCTGATCGGTGGAGCCGATAGCAAGCAATTGAATGCGGTGAGCAGGTGGTATTTGCTGCGAACAAACAGCATGGGTGCTAAGCTACTTAGAGATTGGTCTCAAAGTGATAGGCCCAGTCCGGTTTGGCCTGAAGGAGCCATTTGATTTGTGCCTGGTGTCGGACCTTGTTTTTCGTGGAGCATCTTTCGTTTATTGATTGCAAGTGACCCCATCTCAGTCTCGAGTTCCCGTCTACATCTCGCACTCGCCGGCCGGCACCTCCAGCATGAACATCGTCCACTTTGGACAGGTTCGCAAATGTGAAACAAGTTTCACATTTTTCACCAACATGTTGTGCGAATGACGATCATTTTATGCGACACCGATGTGTTCAGAACGTCAACGAGAATAGTCCATGAGCAATACGTAACTGAACGAAGTAGATGACAAAA
>JASAMV010008502.1:0-65120 GCA_030248065.1 Rhynchonema sp. JSB1_4
TCGTATGGTAAATTTGCATACTTTGCGTGCAGTAACTTTTCTTGTTTTTATAATCCATACCTTATGTGTGTGATGTATCCTTAGACACTACGTCCCAAAAACTATATAAGCAATCTTCACTTTATTAGTTAAAGATACCCAAATACTTCCCCGCCATAACCCACAGTGACCTACTATTAGAAAAGTTCGTTCGTCTACAAGCCAATAAAAAACCTTCGACGCTTGATTGATTCGCAGACGTTGGTTTATGATTTTTGATTCGTCCAATGGCATGTATTTATAAACCTATGTACCTAACCTAACCTGACTGGACTTCCAGCTTTTGCAGATTTTCTAGATCAGGTACCGAAGAAGCTTGATTGATTCGCGACTTCGGTAGGGGAAGCTTGATTGATTCGCAACCTCGGTTACTAATCCAGTCGACAAGCTTGATTGATTCGCGCGTCGACTCATCGGTGTGGCTTGATTGATTCGCAGCACCGATGCATTCTTCAAGCGGCGAGTCCATTCGTCGTGAACCAATGCCGGACGTCAATTCCCGGTCGAACAAGGCAATGCCGGATGCCAGTTTCCGGACGAGAACCGCCGATGACCGCAGCAGTCCGCCGAGGCAGGGAGAACAGACAGGCGGATGGATAGGTCAGTCGGGCGAGTCAGTGTTGTCCATCGGTCGCGGAGAGACCGAATGGAAGTTCTGGGATGACGAGGAGAGTGAGAGTGATGTTTCGTTTATTGAGAATCATGCTTATGGGTTTTCGGAACGCACCGACAGTCAGTTGAAGGACCAGGAGTCGGATGCGAAAGTCGGTCAGCTCGAAGACCGCTGTAGTACGAAAGTCGATCAGTCAGGAGATCGCAACGGTGGTCAATTGGACCAGTCAAATAGAAAGGTGTACCGACCGGACATGAGAGCTGGACAGGCGCAGGCAGCGCAGGAGTTCCATGCTAGGTCCGTGCGGACGGAGCTAGCGAATGCTCAACAGGCGCGGAGGGCGCAGGAGTTGTACGATGAATGGTGGAAGGAGGCATGGGCGCGCAAGGCGCAGGAAGCCCGTACGGATGAAGGGCAGGAAGCCCATGTGGAGGAAGGACAGGAGTGTTTGGGAGAGGAAAGGGCGCAGAAGGCGCATGAGATTTGTGAGGCCACAGAGCCTGGAGTGAAAGGGCAGGGATCTGGACGAGTGTCAAAAGGGCAGGAAACCGGACGAGCGCGGCCGGCGCGTCAGATCCGTTACGTGAGTTCGGATACGGGAACCGGACGTACGCGGGTTCGTGAGAGATATCAGTCTGAGTCTGAGGCGATCGGACAGAATACGATTGATCTGTACACGCAAGAGGAGCTTGAGGAAGACCAGATACGTGAGGTATCGTGGCAAGAGGATTGGTTGAATGCACCCAAGTTCGCTGAACCTTGGCGGTTGCATGAAGAAGTGGTTGATATCGTGTTTACCACGCACAGATACAGTGACCATCTGTTGAAATGGTTGTATGCAGAGGAGCTACCCCATGATCGATTGCTTGCATCCAGGATTTCGGAGTATTTGAACGTGATATCGCTGACGTATGAACCTTGGTGCGAGTTTGATGGCCGGTGTCTCGCCGAGGTTCGCGGATTGTTTGAGATTGAGCAAGCACGGTCACCGAGATCCGCCAAAACGCGTCAATTGCTTGACAAATGGGGCGAGATACTCGATAACCGAGTGCCGATACGAGTGCTACCATATGGAGACCGCCACAGTCCGGGCATGCCACTGCAAGAGGGTTCCGAACCCGTGACTTGTGGATTATACAACGATATGTGTCGGAATGAGGACCCGATGTTGTCCATGCCGAATGTGCTTGAGAATGCGCTCAGAGAACGCACACGGTACTCCGACCTACCCGAACTGGACTACCCAGTGCAGTCGCACACCGTCAGTGTGTCGATGCGAATAGTGCCAGTCGGAAAGACGCAATCCCTGTGGCATGATGCCTCAGTTGAAGAGTGTATGAGCAGCAAACAGGATGAAACAGGCTGTGGCACGCCTGAAAGTGCTACTGGAGGTCCCAACCAAACTAAACAGAAACGTGAGTACGACGTACTGTACGAACCGATCGTGAAGTGTGTATACTTCGAACCGGAGGGAGAGTTGAGGATGGCTGACTACAATCTCCGATTGGGTCATTTCGAAGGGGATGTGAAACGCCCGTCGATAATGTCTATTCCGGTGGAACTCGTTCTGTCGTCTAGACCCGACGGAAGGATAGTAACAGCTGTTACGCGTGGTGGTTCTTTGAACACCGAACAGCACGGAACCCGCACCACTAGGGCATACAAGGTTTGCAAAAAACCATATGGAGAATTTTTCAGAGGAGGAAGAAACTAAAATTGTGGGGCGTTCAGGGGTGGGTTTGGGTGTTACCTGAGGTTAATATACTAAAAACCTCTCAGAGTAAAACTGATGGTTTACATGTAAGAAAGAGAAGTACACTGCGAAGCTGAAATGAGTGTACGATGGTTAGAAAATTATAACAGAGAAGATGAATGACACATCAAGTCGCGGTTTTTAGAAGTCATATTATACTATTTATATCTGGTGAAGTTTGTTGGTGCTGATCATTTTGCTCGCTTCCAGGTGCCGGCCAACTTTTCGGAAGACAGCAAGCAGTTACCGTACGTGGTAAGTGTGATGAAATTTAGCCATCACAAGTAAGCAATAGTTGCTAAGCATATTGAAGGAGTCAAGCTTTCCCTTCTTATTGCTCTAAGGTTTTTGATCCATGTTGAGCTCGATTTCACACCATCCAGTCAGCAGCACGGCAAGGCACTGCGGAGCTCACATCGCAAGTGACAGACAATGCCAGTGTAAATACAAAAACTCAAAGAGATTTAACTTCAGTCCTTTTCTGCACACAAGGCTTGTTTCATTTGAATGGCTTTTTGTTTTTTTTGGGGGTGGTTGGGGGGCATTTTCATTTCTGTCGATGTCTATAAGAATGGTGTCCTAATTTGTGCTTATAAAGAAATCGGCGATTTTAATGTGTCATTTTTCAATGCTTTTCGTATGTTTTTTTTAGGGTTTTAGTTTTTGTTATTCCATGGCTGTGTGTTTTCTTGTTTAATGTTTGCCGTGTGCACTTATTCGTTGGAGTGGGAGCACTCCCCAGTTCCGGGGCGGTGTCGAGAGTGTAGCGCTGGTTGATGTCTGTGGTTTCGGAGAGTTGACACCAACAACGTGTTCTATCGCATCGAGTGATGGTGTTGCACGTTTGGGGGTTTTTTTTTTTTTTGGTGTAGTTTGGTCGGGTTTTTATTGGTGGGTTGGTTGGGGGGGGGTACTGTGGTGCTTCTATTTCTTTGAGCAGCATATAGAACTGCTAGCACTCATCTTATTTTTTGTTGGGGGGTTTTTTTTTTTGGGATTGATTTTTTGGAAAGGATTTATATCAGTAATGAGCATGTATTTCCGTTTATCCTCTTTTCTTTTCGAGGTGTAGAGAAAGAATTTTTGCTTTCTTCTTCATGTATTCAGACCAGGATTCCAGTTATTACTGCTGTCATGTCTTCTTTGTAGTGGATAGATGAGACAAGAGTCAATATATTCGTAGACCTTGACAGTTCGACAGAAATTGAAAACAGGGAGTGCGGGGTTTTCTTTACCGCAAGCAGAAGTCAACTACACACAGAGAAATGACACAGAATAATACTGGAATGGGGGAACATGAGAAGGGTTTGGGCGTGTGTGTGTGTGATTTGCTATGGTCCATCTTTACACACATTTCATATTTTTCTTCTTTTTTCACTTTTATGTGGTTTTTTTCATTTTTTGGGGGAAAGGTTTAAGTAAGGAGCCGATAAACGGAGCTCACATATTTTCCGGTGGGACTGCAGATATAGACAGACAAAAAAAAACAATAAAAAAAAAAAAAAAAAAAAAAAAAAAAAAAAAAAAAAAAAATGAGTGGTGCGGGTTCCGTGCTGTTCGGTGTTCAAAGAACCACCACGCGTAACAGCTGTTACTATCCTTCCGTCGGGTCTAGACGACAGAACGAGTTCCACCGGAATAGACATTATCGACGGGCGTTTCACATCCCCTTCGAAATGACCCAATCGGAGATTGTAGTCAGCCATCCTCAACTCTCCCTCCCGTTCACACACTTCACGATCGGTTATAGTACGTCGTACTCACGTTTGTGTTTAGTTTGGTTGGGACCTCCAGTAGCACTTTCAGGCGTGCCACAGCCTGCTTCATCCTGTTGGCTGCTCATACACTCTTCAACTGAGGCACCATGCCACAGGGATTGCGTCTTTCCGACTGGCACTATTCGCATCGACACACTGACGGTGTGCGACTGCACTGGGTAGTCCAGTTCGGGTAGGTCGGAGTACCGTGTGCGTTCTCTGAGCGCATTCTCAAGCACATTCGGCATGGACAACATCGGGTCCTCATTCCGACACATATCGTTGTATAATCCACAAGTCACGGGTTCGGAACCCTCTTGCAGTGGCATGCCCGGACTGTGGCGGTCTCCATATGGTAGCACTCGTATCGGCACTCGGTTATCGAGTATCTCGCCCCATTTGTCAAGCAATTGACGCGTTTTGGCGGATCTCGGTGACCGTGCTTGCTCAATCTCAAACAATCCGCGAACCTCGGCGAGACACCGGCCATCAAACTCACACCAAGGTTCATACGTCAGCGATATCGCGTTCAAATACTCCGAAATCCTGGATGCAAGCAATCGATCATGGGGTAGCTCCTCTGCATACAACCATTTCAACAGATGGTCACTGTATCTGTGCGTGGTAAACACGATATCAACCACTTCTTCATGCAACTGCCAAGGTTCAGCGAACTTGGGTGCATTCAACCAATCCTCTTGCCACGATACCTCACGTATCTGGTCTTCATCGAGCTCCTCCTGCGAGTACAGGTCGATCACGTTCTCCCGGGTCGACTCTGACTCAGACTGATATCTCTCACGAACGCGTGTGCGTCCGGAATCCGTATCCGAACTCACGTAACGGACCTGTCGCGCCGGTTGCGCTCGTCCGGTTTTCTGCCCTTTCGACGCTCGTCCAGCGTCCTGCCCTTTCACTCCCGGCTCGGTGGCCGCACAATTCTCATGCGCCTCCTGCGCCCTTTCCTCTTCCTGACCCTCCGGTCCTTCCTTCGCGTGGGCTTCCTGCCCTTCCTCCGTACGGGCTTCCTGCCCCGTCGCCGTACAATCCTGTCTCTCCTCCACTCGGACTCCATGTCCCTTCTCCGCACGGATCTTCTGCGCCTTGCGCGTCCGTGCCTCCTTCAACCATTCATCGTACAACTCCTGCGCCCTCCGCGCCTGTTGAGCATTCAATAGCTCCGCCCGCTCGGACCCAGCATGGAACTCCTGCGCTGCCTGCGCTTGTCCAGCTCTAATGTCCGGTCGGTATGCCTTTCTATCTGACTGGTCCAATTGACCACAGTTGCGGTCTCCTGACTGACTGACTTTCGTTCTACTGCGGTCTTCAAGCTGACCGACTTTCGCACCCGACTCCTGGTACTTCAACTGACAGTCGGTGCAATCCGAAAACCCAAAAGCATGGTTCTCGATAAACGAAACATCACTATCACTCTCCTCGTCATCCCAGAACTTCCATTCGGTCCTCCCGCGACCTTTGGAAACCACTGACTCGCCCGACTGACCTATCCATCCGCCTGTCTGTTCTCCCTGCCTCGGCGGACTGCTGCGGTCATCGGCGGTTCTCGTCCGGAAACTGGCATCCGGCATTGCCTTGTTCGACCGGGAATTGACGTCCGGCATTGGTTCGCGACGAATGGACTCGCCGCTTGAAGAATGCATCGGTGCTGCGAATTAATCAAGCCACACCGATGAGTCGACGCGCGAATCAATCAAGCTTGTCGACTGGATTAGTAACCGAGGTTGCGAATCAATCAAGCTTCCCCGGGCCGAAGTTGCGAATCAATCAAGCTTCTCCGGTACCTGATCTAGAAAATCTGCAAAAGCTGGAAGTCCCAGTCAGGTTAGGTTAGGTACATAAATATATAATACATGCAATAGGACGAATCACAAACCAAAACCAACGTTGCGAATCAATCAAGCGTCGAAGGTTTTTTTATTGGCTTGGAGACGAACGACCTTTTCCAATAGTAGGTCACTGTGGGTGAAGGCGGATAAGACTTTTTCAGTAACTACTAAAAGTGAAGATTGCTTATATAGGTTTTGGGACGTAGTGTCTAAGGATACATCACACACATAAGGTATGGATTATAAAAACAAGAAAAGTTACTGTACGCAAAGTATGCAAATTTACCATACGACACACGCAAACAAGGAGAGACTTAATCCCTCACTCGAACGATCGCTAACCACGCCATAACGAACGTTCACACAACACAGTCACGCAAGGGAACATCTACCGAACTGCTCATTTACGCAGGTTGACTCGCCTGCACGCATAGTGCTTTCCGGACTGAATTCGAAACCGACCAATCACAGTACCGGTCTACTTATGTCCCTTGACTTCACGTGTCCCTCACGTGTCGTATTCCAAACGACAACTTGGATACTTACGCGTCCGCGTAAACTCTAACCATGAAGTATCATGGATATCTTCTTGCTTATGTGATTAGCGATCGCTCGATTGAGAGATTAAGTCTCTCCTTGTTGCGTGTGTCGTATAGTAAATTTGCATACTTTGCGCGTAGTAGCTTTTCTTGTTTTTATAATCCATACCTTATGTGTGTGATGTATACTTAGACACAACGTCCCAAAATCTATATAAGCAATCTTCACTTCTCATAATTACTGAAAAAGTCTTATCCGCCATACCCACAGTTGACCTACTATTGGAAAAACGTTGTTCGTCTCCAGGCCAATAAATCAACGCAGTTAGACTTCGTCACACGTTGGTCGAGGTTTGTGAGTTCGTCCTATTGCATGTAACATTTATAAACCAATGTACCTAACCTAACCTGACTGGGGCTTCCAGCTTTTGCAGAGCTTTCAGATCAGAAGATCAGCGCAGTTCGAATTCGTCACACGCTGATTACTAATCCAGTCAACGCAGTTCGACTTCGTCACACGTTGACTAATCGGTGCAGTTCGACTTCGTCACACGCCGATTCCAAATTCCGAGTCACATTCAACGCAGTTCGACTTCGTCACACGTTGATTGCTGATTCGAGATGTCGGGCAACAACTCCCGACACAGCGAGCAAGTGCCGGATGTCAATTCCCGGTCGAAACCTGCCGATGATCGCAGCCGTCAGCCGGAGCAGCGACAGGATCAGTCGGGCAGATGGAAAGGTCAGTCGGGCAAGGCTTCTCACCTTGTGAAACATCAATCCACCGATCACAGAGGGATCGGCACCGGTTACAGAGGGACCGGGTGGATGATGTCGGGGGATGCTAGCGATGTTTCGTATCGCGATAGTGAGTCATCAGAACGAGCCGACGGTCAGTCAGAAGACCAGAAGTCGGACGGAAAAGTCGGTCAGTCAGGAGACCGCAGTTGTGGTCAATTGGACCAGTCAAACGGCAAGTCGAGCCGCGTGAACGCGAGCGCTAGACAGGCGCGAACGGCACAAGAGGTCTATGCGGAGTTCTGGAAGGCAGAAACCGGACAAGCGCAACCGGCGCGTCAGGTCCGTTACGTGAGTTCGGATACAGAAACCGGACATATGCGAGTCCGTGAGAGATATCAATCCGAGTCTGAAGCGATCAGACCGCACGCGATTGATCTGTACACGATATCCGAACTCGAAGACCAGTCATGACAATTGTCGTGGCAAGTGGACTGGCTGAATGCAGTCGAATTAGCGGAACCCTATGAACTGCATGACGAAGTGGTTGACGTCATATTCACCACGCATCAGTACATTGACCATCTGTTGATATGGTTGTACACCGATGAACTACCCCATGACCGATTGCTTGCTTCCCGAGTCGCGGGATCCGCCTAATCGAGTCGATTGCACGATGAATGGGGCGAGATAATCGATGCCCTAGTGCCGATACGAGTGCTACCATATGGAGACCGCCACAGTCCGGGCATACCACTGCAAGAGGGTTCCGAACCCGTGACTTGTGGATTATACAACGATATGTGTCGGAATAAGGACCCGATGTTGTCCATGCCGACTGTGCTTGAGAATGCGCTCAGTAAACGCACACGGTATTTCCACCTCCCCGAACTGGACTATCCAGCACTGCCGCACACTGTTTGTGTGACGACACGCATAGTGCCAGTCGAGAAAGTGGCATGATGCCTCAGTTGAAGAATGTACGAGCAGCCAACAGAATGATACAGGCTGTGGCACGCCTGAAAATGCCACTGGAGGTCTCAACCAAACTGAACACAAATACGAGTACGACGTACAGTACGAACCTATCGTGAAGTGTGTATACTTCGAACCAGAGGGAGAATTGAGAATGGCTGACTACAATCTCCGATTGGTTCATTTTGAAGGGGCGTGAAACGCCCGTCGATAACGGCTAGTCCGGTGGAACTCGTTCTGTCGCCTAGACCCGACGGAAGGATAGTAACGGCTGTTATGCGCGGTGGTTCTTCGAACACCGAACAGCACGGAACCCGCACCACTTATGTATTGGTCGCACAATGACTAATGGAGAATTTTTCCAAAAGTCAAAGGATGGACCCTGATTCAGGAACTGCCACGCTCAGCCACTGTTAACCACTCAGTTACTTGTATTTCTCACGAAACATTTTCACCTGAAAATAACCGTTAAAACAACCACGTTGCTGTCAGCTGGTGGTTGTTCTACTGGTTTATATTTTCCGATGAAAATGTTTTGTCGGACATACAAGTAGCTTAGTGGTTAAACAGTAGTTGAGCGTGGCTGAGCCTGAATCAGGGTCCATCCTTTGAATTTTGGATAAATTCTCCATCAGTCATTGTGCAACCAATATGTATGTAAGCTTCGACAAGTTATTCCGCGACCTTTCAGTCACGAAAACTCAGGATCGACCTTTTCAGTCCCGTACTGTTCAGGCTTTTGTTCACTCGAATTCAGTGATTATCGGAAACTGTAGCGCTGAAGTTTAACTTGAGGATGGCGTTAAACTTCCAATGGACCATGCATGGTGCAATGCTTTTTTGAGGCGACCCGAGTCAGAAAACAAACGAATTTGATAACACTAAAACATCGTACGAATTTAATTGATCCAGTTTGAACCATTTTCAACACTTGTTCAAGTTACTGACAGCGTCCGATCATCAACATGCACATCAAAGTCCACATTCTCATAACCGTTGTCTTGCTGTTCTGTGACAGCGGATTCGGAGCATACAAGGTTCGCAAAACAACCCTGCTTGGAGAATTTTTTCACTAAGGAGGAAGAAAAGACTTCAAACATTTTCAGTGCCCGAGCTGCGGTGAAACGTTCAGGACTGAAAACGAAATGCGGCAGCATCAGTACTACAAACACTCATCGGCCATTGAAGCACCACTCCCTCCATCGGTCAGTGACTTTAATTTTTAAAAGCACGTTGTCACGGTTGCCTTCAAATCTCCGATGATGTCTGTGCGAATTTTTGATTCAACTGCTTTTCAGTCAAAGAAATAGTAGTCACCCTGTTATGAGGTCGCAGCAGACAATATTCTTATTTTCTTTCCTGCACGACTGATGCTGCTAAATATCTGATCTTGCTAATTATATTTGCTTCTCTTGTGCAGGCTCCAGCGGACAGACTTTATGCGGGAAGACAGCAGGCGGTCCCCCAACCGGTCCCTGTTTACTCCGAGGTTACACTATACTTGAAAAAACCTTTCGCGCTCACCAGTAAACACATAAACTTTCATGGTTCTACACTGTCTGAAAAGCGAAGTTACCACTGCTTCAAAGCGGAAACCAAGGTAGTACTTTAGAAAAGTTATTTTTGCGCTGCGCAGGGACCATATGGATATCTCACACGTACGTACCCGTCAACCTCCAAGGAAGAAGGCCCGGTTTCGAGCATGCAACGTGCACAAGCACCACTCAATCCGTCGGTCAGTGATTTCGATTTTTAGAAGCACGTTGTCATGGTTGCCTCCAAATTTCCGATGATATTATACTGTGTGATATTATACTGTGTGAAGATTTTGATTCAACTGCTTTTCGGTAAAAGAAATAATAGTCACCGTCGCGGCAGACAATATTCTTGTTTTCTTTCCTGTACGACTACTGTTATGCTGCTACTAAATATCTGATCTTGCTGATCATATTTGCTTGACTTGTGTAGGCTCCAGCGGCAAGCTTTATGCGGGAAGACAGCAAGCAGTTTCACAACCGGTCCCTGGCTGCTCTGAAGTTACACTATACTTGAAGAAATCTTTCATGCGCACTAGTAAACTTTTCATTTCTCTACACTGTCTGCAAAGCGAAGTTGCGACTGCTTCAAAGCGGAAATCATGGTCATACTTTGGAAAAATTATTTTTGCGCTGCACAGGGACCATATGGACATCTTGTGCGTACGCACCCGTCGACCTCCAAGGAAGAAGGCTCGGCTTCGAGCATGCAACGTGCACAAGCACCACTCAATCCGTCGGTCAGTGATTTCGATTTTTAGAAGCACGTTGTCATGGTTGCCTTAAAATCTCAGATAAGATTATGCTGCGTGAAGATTTTGATTCAACTGCTGCTCAGTAAAAGAAATAGTAGTCACCGCTGTTATGAGGTCGCGGCTGCTAACTTTCCCCTGTTTTCTTTCGTGCACGACTGTTATGCTGCTGCTAAATGTCTGATCTTGCTAATCATATTGGCTTGTCTTGTGCAGGCTCCAGCGGGCAAGCGTTATGCGGGAAGACAGCCAGCAGTCCCCCAACCGGTCCCTGGCTCCACCGAGGTTACACTGTACTTGAAAAGACCTTTCACGCGCACTAGTAAACTTTCATGGTTCTACACACTGTCTGCAATGCGAAGTTACTAGTGCTTCAAAGCAAAAACAATGGTCATACTTTGGAAAAAAATTTTTGCGCTGCGCAGAGACCATATGGACATCTCATGCGTACGTACCCGTCGACCTCCAAGAAAGAGGGCCCAGGTTCGAGCATGCAACGTGCACAAGCACCACTCAATCCGTCGGTCAGTGACTTCGATTTTTAGAAGCACGTTGTCATGGTTGCCTTCAAACCTCGGATAATATTATACAGTGACCATCAAGCCAGCGCTAAATATTTTCTCTCAGGCACACGCCCCGAAGAACTTGGGTCGGTTGGCTTCGACTTCCATGGCACATGCAGCGTCCGCCGGGCAACGTGCACCTGTGGTGCCGCTGCGTATAACACAAGTAAGCACACATGCCATTGTTTAAGCATGAAAACTAAATGAGGGTTTCCCTTCCTATTGCTGCACTCAAAGGCTGTAGCAAAATCCATAGGGAGATTCATTGAAATGATCTGACATTATAATACTGCCGATGATCTTTATAATTTCCTAACCCAGGCATTCTCTGTAGACATCGTAACACAATGAAAACGGTCTCTGATTTACCATCCAGCTGGGCGAATTAGCTAATCTGGGCACAAAAAAATTAACGTGGCAAAAGCCAACACCATATTCTTGCTCTCAGCT
Organism: Rhynchonema sp. JSB1_4; assembly: GCA_030248065.1. Taxonomy (NCBI): domain Eukaryota; kingdom Metazoa; phylum Nematoda; class Chromadorea; order Monhysterida; family Xyalidae; genus Rhynchonema; species Rhynchonema sp. JSB1_4. The sequence continues at coordinate 11,562 of JASAMV010008502.1, forward strand.
AACTCGGGCGGAAAACTTGGCTCGGTTAGCTGCGATTTCGAAGGGACATCCATCGGCGGTCATGCAACGTGCACCTGTGGAGCGCACATCGCAAGTGAGCAGACAATGCAAGTGTAAATGCGAAAACTCAAAGAGATTTAACTTCAGTCCTGTTGCTGCACACCAAGGCTGTTGTCATTGAAGTGGCTTGACATAAACATAATGTACCCAACCGTGATTCATATAATTTTTGACTTGTGGGCAGATCTTCAAACGTCTTAAGATACTGCAAACAATTCGGCCAATCGAAGTAGTATGTACTGTACCTAATCTTCGTGAAAATTAACCTGACGACAGCAAACATTACGCACGTTTTTACTCTCAGCCACCAGCGGGGAAAAACTTGGATCGGTTGGCTTCGACTTCCAGGGGCCATCCAGCGTCGGCCAAGAAACGTGCACCTGGGACGCCGGTGCGTATAACACAAGTAAGCACACATGCCACTGTTTAAGCGTGGAAACTGAATGGGACTTTACTTTATCCTATTGCCGCACTTCAAGGCTGTAGCAGAATCCAAAAAAAAGAGATTCATTGAAGTGAATCTTATCGAGGATTTCTATAAGTTACTGATCTGGGCTTTCTCTGCAGACATCTTTGAAAATGAAAATGAGGACGGTCTCTGATCTATGCCATCCGACAAGTCGAATTATACCTAGTCCCATACAAAGTACACAAAAATTAACGTGGCGAAAGCGCAAAACGGTATATTTTTGCTCTCAGCCACCAGCGGGGAAAAACTTGGATCGGTTGGCTTCGACTTCCATGGGCCATCCAGCGTCGGCCAAGAAACGTGCACCTGGGACGCCGGTGCGTATAACACAAGTAAGCACACATGCCATTGTTTAAGCGTGGAAACTGAATGAGACTTTACTTTATCCTATTGCCGCACTCCAAGGCAGGGTTGGGCAAAAAAAGGTGTTTTTTTTGGAAAAAAAATTTTTTTTTAAATTTTTTCGGGGGAACAAAATGTTCTAAAACGTCCAAAAATGGCCTTTTTGGGGGTCCTTTTTTGTCATTTTTTCTCAAGGGTCGAAAAATTTTCTTCCCAAAATCACCTTTGGGGCATGTGTTTCGTGCCTAAGATGCCCCAAATGATGTTACATACCTTCCCGTGACACATGGGACACAGGATGCATGTACCTAATGGTACTTCGATATCATACCACATCAGGTCGGTCATATACGACTGATTCAGCTACCCGACAAGTATTTCTGCAGCTTATATTCTCAATTCTGAGTGGTTTATGAGTGAATCTTGCTTATTCGACCACAAACTATTGTGCCCGATCCCACAGAGCAGCAATCATCGGTCCATATCAAGCACAGACTTTTGGATCGCACCGAAATGACGTAAACACCCTTCATAAGTGTTGCAAACCAAGTCACAACAGTGACTTGTCAATTAAAGATGCATTTTTTCGCGTTTTTGCGCGTTTTTAGGCAAATTTGGTAAAATTTCCCCGAATCTCGGACTTTTAAAAAAATTTTTTTTTTCAATTTTTTTCAACTTGTTTAAAAATTTTTTTTCCAACCCTGCTCCAAGGCTGTATAGTCTGTTGAGTATATTTCGACATAGTGTACAAAGCCCCATTCAGCGATGTTTGGAGCGGGCTGGGTCGACGCCATTCTAAATGAATGTTTCAGGCATTGCCAATTCAGGCAAAGACCGATTGAACATTGCTTGCTGCGTGGCGCAAGAAACTCGCACAACACCAACAATGTTCAATGGATCTGCGCCTGAATTGGCAATGCCTGAAACATTCATTTACAATGGCGTCGACCCAGCCCGCTCCAAACATGGCTGAATGGGGCTTATACATACACTATGTCGAAATATAATCAACAGACTATAGCAGAATCCAAAAAAGAGAGTTTCATTGAAATGAATCTTACATTATTCACACATACCGAGGATTTCTGTAAGTTACTGATCTGGGCTTTCTCTGCAGATATCTTTGAAAATGAAAATAAAAATGAGGACGGTCTCTGATCTATGCCATCCGACAAGTCGAATTACCTAGTCCTATACATAGTATACAAAAATTAAAGTGGCGAAAGCGCAAAACGCTATATTTTTGCTCTCAGCCACCAGCGGGGAAAAACTTGGATCGGTTGGCTTCGACTTCCAAGGAACGCCCTGCGCCAGCCGTGCAACAGCGCGCACCTGTAGCCATGGGATCGCAAGTTAGTAGCGATTGCTGGTCGCTGTAAGACGTTGTTGTCAATCTAAGAGGTTGTCAAGAGGTTGTTGTCAATCTAACGTGGATTCTAACTTCATCCACAGGCGGCCTCTGGAAAGCCACTACCTCGACAAGGAAGTCGCAGTCGCAGGTTAATAGAATGCGCACATAGAAAGTTATAACTTATAAGATCGGAAGTTATAACAGCGCCCGTACCTGTTTGTCCGTACCCCAAGCGCCACGAGTTTTGGCCAATTTCAGTCGTAGTCGCAGTCCCAGTCGCAGTCCGGTGGCCGGACCATCAGGATTAAGTACTGGGGCTCTATCGACAGGAGCTCACCAACAAAGACCAAGCGAGAGAAAGGTTCGAACAATATACAAAAATGGTTGTAGTGTTTCGCCGCCGTTTTCATATTCAATCTTTGGTCTTCAATCTATTCGATGGAACTGCTGGTCTTCAAAATGTGTACTCATTAACGCAGCGAAAGCAAACGCTCCGTTTTTCTGTCAGCTGCCAGCGGAGAAAAACCTGAGTCGGTTGGCTTCCGGGGGACACCCAGCGAAGGCCACGAAACGTGCACCTGAGAAGCGCAGATCGCCGCAGGTCAGCACACAGTCATTGCTGAAACGTGGACCGTCGTAATTCGGATTTGGTTAAGATTTTCTGTACGTGAAATGACTCCCAACCAAGAAATGTTCATCAAAAAATCACTGGCTTAAACGTAAAAATCTCGCGCACTGACCAGATTATGTTGTTTTCGGTAGCCTCACGGATATCGCACAAGGTTAAATCGGGCCCTCCGCTATTGTTTTTTTGTATTTTCGGCCTCGTTTTTTGTGTTTGTATTGTAAGTTGGCACTGGGATCGTAAGATGCCACCAACATCAAACTGTTGAGCGATAGGTTTGATGAGCACCTATGAATCTCGCAGTGTTGTATTAGGTCACGGGACCATTGACAGAGCTGACTGCGATGAAACTTCCTGCGAAATGTAAACGGTGAGCTTCGGCAGTTCAATGCACGAAGTTCTTGCACTGAGGCCTGTGACTCTCTGATGAATATTTCTTAGCTGGCCGTCAAGTAGTTCAGACACAAAATCTGAACCATATATGTTTTATGATGTGGAAAGAAGAGCGATTTTGCGGAAGGAAGAGAGGTTTATTTTAGGCTGTACCTCTTGTTATGTGCCGTAGACTGTATTTGCACAACCTTCAACAGTGACCGGCGACGTTTTGCTCGCGACGATCCCAACCCAGATTGACCACTTTCATTACTTTTGCAGAGGAAGTGCCCTGATTGTCCTGCGAGATTTTATAACGAACAACCTTTGATATATCATATTCGCACAGCACACGGGGACCTGGCCAAAAACGTGAGTTCAGCCTAAACGCCACTCAATGATTCGAAGTATGTACAGTATGTGTACACCATCAGTGAGAACGGGCTTGCCCAGTATTGTTGATTATTACTGTAATTTTGTTTGCTCAGTATTTTACTCATTTTTGTGTGTTATCAGTAGGCGCTGATGGGTGATTGGTTGACGGAACGCAACCACCTACAAGATGATGGTTATTGCCCCTGTAAGAGGGGCTAGATTCTGTAACCTGAGTTAGTTATGGAGCTAGAAGCTACGACGTTTGGACTTTTTTGCAGGTGAAGTGTCCTTACTGTCCCCAAGAATTGAAAAGCAAGCATGGTTTGGGCGTTCATATTGGCCATCAACACAAAGATAAACAATCAGAATGGATCGCAATGGATGTTCGCCAATCTGAACCACGAGTAAGCAGTCATGCCGTTGTTTAAATGTGAAGATTTAGACTGATATTACTCTTATACTGTTGTTGCCAGAAGCCAAAGGAAAGGTTAATAGGGAAGATTTGTCAAAACTGGTTTGTCAAAAATTTCGATCTGGTACTGCTTTTTCTGGGGTCCACCCTGAAGCTATGGATCCTTTGTGGTCACTGTTGGGTCTACGTACCACTGGACCCAAACAAAAGGGAACCATATTTTAGCTTGTTTTATGTAGCTATACTTTTCTAATCATAACTTTAAATAGTGGCGGACAGCAACATTACAATAGAAACCTAAGTTTACAACATTGGCTTTTCCAGGTGAAGTGCCCGTTTTGTAAGCAGACATTTAAAAATGAAGACAACTTGAATGCTCATATTGCCAGTAAGCACAGTGGGGGTGATATTCTAGATAAGGCCCTCAAAGCGGCCGATATCGATTCTGACTCAGAATAAACTTTGTTTTCGTTACGTGAGACTTATTTGTATTTCATTTACACTCGAACACGAGAACCATATCCGTTTTTATTGTGTTTCTGCCCGTATTTTATGATGTTAAGTAAAGGGTTTACCTTCGTGCATCGGAACATTCGGCGATATACTTTGGCGATTCACTCGAGTTCAGCGATTGGCTGCAAATATAGCGTTGTACGTGACGATTTAGTTAGTTCTTATTAGATGATTCTTTCTTATTTGTTGTTAATTTTGTTGACATATATGAAATACATCTCGTTTTGTTTCGTAGGCGCTTAAAATTACAACCAAAGAAAGGGGTGCTAAAAAGACTTGGCTCTTTGAACTGTTTCGCTTACCATTTATCGCACACAACGTTTCGTAAAAGGTTTTGTACCACGTTCACCGAACAAACGTCCAAATATAAAACACAGAAAATGAAAAAGTTTTTTTCGCTTTCCTCCGCCTGCAAAACGTTGTGGGCCTCGTGAAACATCACAAAGCAACGAATTGAAAATCCAATTTCAAAGTCGAGATTTCTCATGCCTAGTTTCTATTTCCTAAAAATGGTCGTTAACATTCAGCTGTACATATACTTGCTTTAACCACGCGCCCTGCTTGCTGTCAATGAGCTTGAAAAAAGCACTGCTGTATGCCGGTGACCCAGTGTTACACCCACACTGTTTTTTCAAGGCACAACAATGCGCATAAGTGATAAAGCACAATATAAGTGGAGGCGGTTCAAAAATGGATACGGCAAACGTATTATAACATTGTGCACAGTAGATGAACACAGCATAGTCCGTCCACCAGCTCATGGCACTTTTTGTTGCTGCTGGCTGGTTTGTTCCCTTCCTCCACGTTCTAATGAAAGAGAAATTGAGCGCATCCGGTTTTGCAAAAAAACTAAAAAAATAATAAAATGCGTCGAAAAAGATTGAACTCGATCAAATTTAAAATTAAATTGAATTAAAATCGATAAAACACGTCGAACCACAATTTAGGAGCAAAAATAATTTTTTTCGGAAACTCAATTTCTCTTTCATTAGAACGTGGAGGAAGGGAACAAACCAGCCAGCAGCAACACAAAGTGACATGAGCTGATGGACGGACTATACACAGTGTTCATGTTGTACGAAAGGTGCAATTGTGTCATGTGAGGAACCCACGCAACCTTACCTACACGATAATCTTTCTCAATCTTCGATCACAAAAAAGTTTAGCAGCTGATTGCTCCATAACATTTCGCATTTGCAAAATGTCGCGTGTTGCTTTCACCTTGCTGTTATCAATCATCATATTGATCAGTGAAACATCAGCTTGCCCGATCTTCCCTGGACTAAACAAACCGAGTGCGATTCGAGCCAGTCGGGTGGAGAAGGATGGTTGCAACTGGCTGTGTTACGCGAGACTCACGTTCATGAAATGACACGATCAAGCCGAAGACAATCTTGCTGCTTCATCGCAAAAAATGAAGTGCTTCAGTGTGTCTTTTCATCATTTATCATTATTAACGCTTTTGTTCAACTGAACTCAAACTTTAAGTTTCGTGGCCGTGGCAGTAAATCTGCTGTTGCTTGCTTCGCTGTATAACCTGCTTCATGGCGCGTTAAAGCCGGTTCTAAACAACGTCTACTAAGAACTTCGAAGCTTCATTTTAAAGCGGTTACTGTACTTTTATTGTCTTACTGAACCGCAGCCTCATTTTCATACGTCGTTGAAAGCATAAAATAAAGAGCACTGATGCTTCAAATGGTGTGGGCATCGTTTTAAAATTCGTGGGTATGATCTTCATTATCTCAGATATAAACCAAAAACCAGCACATTTCATTGACCCCAGAAACAGTTCAACAGAGCAAAAATTAAAGTTCAGCCCAAATCTAATTTTGCGCGCGCCACAAAACTTTTAATCGTCATGGCGGCACCCACATTTTATAACAACCCCAAGTCCATGTTTAGGGCGGGTGGTTGTCGGCTGTGAGTCTTTGATGAGCCACTTGTTGTCAACAGCCAGTAACCTTTATGGGACAACCGGACTTGGAATTATTGGGCACACCTGGTCTCGGTTGATGTTCCAATAGCACATTAAGATTAAAACCTATAGAAAGAAGAGCTGCACCAACAAACCTTGTTCGACCAAACCAATTGACACCCGTTTTGGACGGGTGTTTCAAAGTTATTGTGCACAATAATGAAATGTTTCTCACACTTGCACGCATTTTTATTGCTTGTTCCCTTTCGGCTGCCGCTATCCAACTTGCAGCCCGGCGCGGTCGCCTAACACCAAAGGCCGACTTTTATGAAGGCTTTTAGGACGTCTGCGGCCAGGCGTGGCCAGAAAACTTTTGTCACCTGACCAAATTTTGGTTGTTCGGAACTTGCACCTGGGTCAAGTGTGGTTCCATACCAGGACTTGAACTCAAGCAGGGCCAAAGTTTATATGTTAGAGACGACTCGTGAAGTGTACCAGCAAAGGTTCTAAATCACAATGCGGCATGGGCCGGCGACACACATAAATTCGAGCCTGTAACAATTGGATAACAACAAGTGCCCCTCTTGAATGCAATATGTACAGAGTCGTTTACACCGATACATTTCGGGTTATTGGGTTCAAATTGGCTACAATGCAAAGAAACACAGCAAAATAACTCAGCCAGTACCATGACTCTATAACACATATGCTGGAAATGCAGCAACTACTGACTTTTGGCTCGGTCATAGATTACACTTTTGGTTCGTAGTTTTAGTTTCCTTCAGTCAACTGTGAGCCTCCGATGTAGGCCACCTGTTTGGGGCTGTTAGCGGTAACATTGTGTTTTGGCGCGCGCCTGAACCACTGATACTTGATGGGTCAAAATCTCGTGAAGCAGTGTCATTTTCCACACTTTGGTGTACCCACGATGTCTAGTTTACACAGAATGTGTGCAAAGCGAAATGTGTGTTACGTGAGTGCCACTTGCCGCTCAACATTGGCTGGTAGTCTCGAAGCGATTGTGGAGTTTTGGGCTCTGTGGATTGAATTCGTCAGAGGCAGCTTCATTGCCCTATCAGCTGATCTGGCTTGGGAAATTTAAACAAAGTAAAGTTAGTGATTGAAACAATCGTTTCGAGCATACGGCTTGTTGTGTTCGCAATCTACATGGAGCCGCAGCCAATTGACAAGCGCACAACAGTTGGTGGTGTGTGTGGCACATCTAGACCACTCAGTCGCTGTGTCACTTGTCACGATACACACCCACCCAGTTGTTGGGTGTATAGCTGCATTGAAACATCAACCATCCATGCTGACGTTAATAAACTTTTGCGTATCAGGCAGAATTAATCGGAACTAATGCGGTACCCAGTGAGCAGCCGTTATCTTCTGGGGTTACATCTGGCCCGCTTGGCCACTGGGGTTCACTAACATCCATCGCAAAACTTTCATTCTCAAACTTCACACACATACACTGATTTCGGGTTAGTTGGTTTGTGGCTCCCGGGGCCGGGGCGTTTGTTGATGGTGACAGTGGTGCTTTACTCTGATGTTACACGCACTTGTTGTTGTAATGTTTGTAAGTTGATGCGAGTTACTGCGTAACGTGTAACTGAAATGTCAATCTGTTCTGTTATAACGCTCTTATTGTTTGGGCGATTTCCGGACCGACTAGTTTGAGCTTGGTAGAATATCACACCGACGAGACATCTGTGACCCTTTATTGGCCCAAATTCTCCCGCCACCGGGGGTTAATATATCGTACGCTCCCCGCCTCGGTGCGTAAATGCCCTTTTATTCCCAAAACTTACGTGCGTTGAACAAGGCTGCTGTTCGCGTAAGCACGCAACTGATTGAAGTCAGCCAGCTGGAAGCTGTCATCATCGTGTTTGGGGACGCAACCGCATTCGAGAATTTGGGCCATTGCTCTAAAAGCCTGGCCTGCTCCATGATGAGCAATCATTGTTTTGATTGAACCATATACTGCTTGACACTTAGTTTTTCGTACAATCAACTCAGTCGTATCACAAACTTTTCCGCAGAGTTCCGCTCAGTCAAACTATACACAAGTACAGTATTAGCTTTTTTCGTCATGCGGTCAACAACTCAATGGGCATGAAAAATCAGTACCCTGTCGTGGTCGTATATTTTGTTTACCAGATTTTCTGCCATTGTGTGGGTTAGCAGGTATTTTGGTTTATGTTTGTTTGTTGGTTTCAAACCTACTAGAAGTATTTTTGGGCACTGTCAGTTTCAAAAGCGTCTGAGAATGGAAACCGTACCTGAAATTTTTGGAAAATATTTAGGCAGCTATGCCTAAAAATATGACAATTTCTGTATGACTTGCCAGCCAACACAAGCGTGAAATGACCACAACGAGCCTGGCACCGAATGGTCAAACAAAACAAACTGCCCCAGCGCACCTGCAGCCAGCAACTTCCAAAAAGCTGCAGTAGCTTACATGCATAAGCATGGGTATACGCTTTGTAGTGCATGTACCCCTCAGGTGTTTGCCGCTTGGGAGTTACCTGTGCTGCTTATGGACCACTGAAAAAGCTGGCTAGTGGCGCATAGCTATAAATCTGTATGCTAGCTGACGCTTTATCACTTCAGTACCAATGTATTGTTGGTTAGTATTGCCTTCTTGAGGAATTTTTTATTTTCAATTTTATTGAGTTTCAAGTAATATAATTTCGACACTATCGTATTTTGTCGTTCATTCTTGAAAACAACTAAATAATAAACACCTCATGAACACATTTTCAAACACTTTTTAATATGCATGAAATAGGACGCAAACAAACGAGTAAACAAAATGGTTCACGGGTACCGATCACAGCTTTTCACGCTTGGTAGTTTTTTTTGTCGCAAACACGTCTGAGCTGCGGGTCGGTCGGTACCCTACAATCCTAGAAGTTGTGCCCCCGCCGTGTAATCATTGTGCCATCCAATGACAAGCCACCGATTACAATCAATTATTTATCAGCTTGATCTCGCACGAAACAGCTAAACATCATTCATGATTTTCACTTCTGTCCTGGGTCCACACAAAAACAGCATCTGGAACCGGAACTGTTTACTGGAAGCTATTGGCGCCCTCCGATCGTGCTACATAGTATAACTATTGTCGTCCTTTTTTTAAATTTGCAACTTTTCACACTGGGTTTGTTGTTTATTTCCAAAAGCATCGAAATATGCTGATGTGATAATTAAGCAGGAAATGCTAAATTCAGAACAATTTCATGCCATCCTTTGTTGTAACCGAAATCACACTGGATCCTTTCCCACAGGTTTTTGCACTGTACCGAAAGCACATTAAACCTGTTCTCAGAGCCAAGTTTGAGGTGTCTGCAACGGAATACGGCGACAAACAACAAAATTATCCTCGCTCGCGCCTCCATAACCGTGCTGAGCTGGGTACACAACAGTGACCCGAATGGATTCTAGGTGCGCATACAGTGCAGCACACCGTAAACAAAATTGACCATATCCTGTCAACCTCACTTTCATTTGCATAAGTTTATCGGGTACGCAAACCGAAAGGTGGGCTCAATACTGAGTTCAACCCACCTATTCAATAGCCGTACCCTTCAAATGCCAACTATTTGCGTATTCCCGCGTGCTGACCGGGTCAGTTCGGGCCAAGGGCAGGTGCTTTTGTTGTTTTCGGCTTGGGGCCGGGTTGACCTTGTGCCCTTTTTAGGCATATGGTTGGGCTTGCTGACCTTTATATTATTTCAGTGTGACAAATAATAAAATCACATTCATTGTGTGTTCTGTTCTGACAAGAGAGAGCTTCAGCTGCCAATTCTCCTCATCCATTGTAAATCAGTGTTCACGCATTTTTGGGGATAGTGGGTACAAGTTTACATTTCACAGTGATCAATACCAAAGTAAGTCAGCCGGTACTCAGAAACTTTTCGACCGTAATCCCTGAAATGAATATCTGGATTCTGGCGTACTTTTGTCTTTCTGTATCTTATACATAACTGTTTTCAGCCTGGCGCATGTTCTGACGCTGCGTTTGATTCCAACATGAACATTGTTGAATAAAGTTTTTATTTTTTCAGACTATATTGTGTTTACTGAATTGGAAGTCGGCTGGCCATTATTATTTCAAGATGACGGACAGTAATGAATCGGGAAGGTTTGTGTGTAAGGAAGCTTTTACGGTAAAAGTTGGTACCATATGAGTTCTGATGTTTAAAAATGACCTTACAACTTTTTTTCAGCAGCAGTCGCGCATCCAGCAGTGCAGCGGAGGACCGCACCCCATCACAATTCGCTCCCCTGTCTATTCCCGCCAATCTGATGGGGTTCAACCCCCTGCTGATGACAAATCCCGAATCCGCTGCGGCAATGATGCTACTGGCAGCCAGCATGGCACCTAACCCATGCCTTGGCCCTGACCCTGACGATCAGGATGAAAGTCATGTCGCACAGGGATTGCCACAAGCCCTGATACCTGCCACTGGTGCAACGATGGTCACCTCCGCACAGCAGGCGCAGATGCACAATAATAACGCAACGAACAGACGGACGGAGAACATCAGTCAGTTTTATTTTTTACATTTCTTGTTTTTTTCTTTCTATTTGTTTGCATTTATCTTCGTGTAGCCCAGTTCCAGTTTGATCCTGCTGCGAAAAAAATCCACCAGCAAAAAAAGAACACTTGCAAAAATTACACAACACATTTACACGCTACATTGCGAACAGTTGTTACAACGGGTATACGGTAGTTTGGCTATGCCATTAGTGTCAGTAAGTCTGGGCCACCGGCCAGAAGCAAACAAATGTCACAGAGCCTGGAAAACTGATGTTTTTTGTTGTGTCCGCGTTTGTAATGTGTGTCGGTGGAATGGTGTGTATGCTGGGGGTATTTTGTCTTGTTGAGTTCAGAAGCAAGCCGGGTTGCCTGCACTGTCTTGTTGCGAACTTATCAGAATGACCGAATTCCGCCCTGGTTTTGCGTGTTTGAAGCATCAGACAACAAAAGCGAGCAATCTGAACGTTGCGGTAGCTGAATGAATGTGGTTCGTGCAACGCACTAAAAATGGCACCCGATAATCTGAGTTAACGTAACAGTGCCACCAGGCACGAACCAACATCGGCTCCAACGCGCTTCGATCTTTTCCGCTGCCCGTTTTCTGGGCCGAGCCAAAAAATGGGTACTGTTAGCGTGTTAGGTACTCGGTTTAAATGTGTCAGTTTTCGTCGTCTTGTTGTAGTAATGGTACTCAGGTTTGAAAACCGAGATATCCAACTTCGGAACATTTTTTGGGCAATAAGAAGAGCCCATATCGTTTCCATTGTTGGCACTTGCACATAATTCACATTGTTTGACGATCGCGAATCGCTGCTAACCCACTGCACTGACTTCACAACAATTGAATTGAGGTTTTTCGGGTCACCCTGTGTATTCAGGCATCACTCGTGTACCCTGTGCCGAATTAGCTGATGCTTCACAATCGTTGTCGTTGCACACGGAATGACTGATGTTCAGCTATTTAGCCGAGATAGAACAACTTCTTCCGTGCCCATTTGGGTGAAAGCACTATACTTTTTGTTAGCGTATACAGTCGAAATCAAGGGGGTCGGCTCAATGAAACCGAGCACAGCAAACTTTCTGCAACAACACTGACAAACATCTTTCTGAAAAAATACCACCTGGTGCAAGGCTTGTGTTCTGGTTAAGGCGTGGTTTCGCCTGATTCTCAGGAGGAAATTTATTGAGATTAATCAGATTTTTTCAAATCGAAAATGAGGAAAACGAATGATTAAGGGGCGATTTGATGCTGATTAGAGACCAGATGACGCCGAAATTTCCGTTTACTTCCTGGACGAATCTTCACGAAACAACATTTCTTGGGTGCGAGTGCAGTTGAGAAACATCCAGATAACGAAGACATGAACCGGCAGTACCTTTTCATATAAAAACGGGCAGTAATAAAACAATTCGAAATCTACCTAAAAATATCGAAAGTGCGCGCATAAAACCGGGTTCAACTCCAGTTGGGGGACATTGGTTTGAAAAATGACGCACCGAAGCAGATAAAGTGCACGTGCGTCATTCATTCTTGGGCACCAAGTCACGCGGGTCCCAGTCTGCAACGGGTTGGTACTCCATTAGTTCAGTCCCAAACAATAAATCACCCAATTTATTCGCATGCGAGAGAGCGTCGAATAACCGATTACCGATCATCGTCCACACTGAGTGTCTATCGGTAAAAAAACGGCCGCGGCCGAAAATCGCCAATAACCCGGAGCGATCGCGTATAAATGTAAAATTGTGTGTGTCTGAGTGGAGCTGTCTGCCCCGGTGAAGCGCCCAAGGTCAAAATCGGCTGGCCACATGCATGCGGCCAAGATTTCCATTTGGAGATCCCATTTTACTTTTCACCAGTTCGAGTTCGAAGATCAAAGCTGAACTGACAAATAACATCTTTCTCACACTGAGTCGTGACGCACAATGTTTCACGCACTTCTTGACCATGATGCCTCCCCGGGGTCTACATATAGAAATTTGAGTTGCACCCATTCCAAGCATAACAACAGAGTGGCGGGTATTTTTCCAGCGACCGAATAAAATCACCCAGGTATTTTGGTCAGCAGCACACATTATTGTACATATGACATGTATAGCTGTGTACGTTGCGCCGAAACAACCTTGAATAATCTCGTACGTGCATGCAACGTGCATGCAGTGTGTTTATGCGGATGCATGCAGTGCGCTCCCAAACTGGTCTATCGCTGTGCTGCTCCACACTGCTGCTCATTGCTGCTGTTGTTACACAAGCCCCGAAAAATATACATGCTATATTTCGTCACCGTCAGAATGCGGCAGCGCACAACTCTCACTCTCATTTTTATTTATAATTCGCTGTCCGAGTTGCGATTTAGTTTTTCACACTCCCTCATTTTGTATTGGTATGTTGTGTTGTGCTTGCGTCTGCTAATGTTAAGACCTTCCGTTCTCAGACAAGGACTTGGAAGCAAGCCGGAGGCAGCACAATGTTGCGCACTGGTGACCCGACACAACAACCACAGCAGCAACCACTGATGTTTCACAGCGTCCCCACCACTACCACAGATGCAGGCATGGCGTTGATGCTCAGCCAGCTGCAGAACCGGATCTCGGCCTTTCGCCCGGTCCAAACTGGGACCTCAACCCTGCTGCTTCATCCAGCCATTCAGCAACAACAAAATCAACAGACGCAGACCAGAATGTTTCCGACAATATTGGATCAGCAACAACAAATGAATGCAAATCAATCTCAGTTATTCCCCCCAACTCAAATACCGGTAACGACCTGTCCTATGAACAGTCAGTCCTCCACTATCACTCAACAGCAACACGGGTACAGTACTATTCACTTGAAACAATCACATTCCGCAACTCCGACCATTGTGGTGACCCCCACTCCTCAGTCGCAGCATGCTAACGTACCGAACACCACCATAAAAACACCACCGGCTGGCTCTTCAGTGGTGCAAATGCAGTCAGGCACGAATTATGTAGCCGATCCGTTTAGCGTGGAGAAATATTTGGATGCGACCAGCGATCAGGACAAGAATACGAACAGTCCAGATTCGTCATTGTCGCCCAGGGATCAAACCAGTGAGTTTGTGTGCTTTATAATAAGTTTGACTGAAACATCTGCATGCCCAACTGTGTTAGTGTGTTGGTGCAGATGGTGTCAGTGTTTTTCATTCTTGATGATATGGAGTTATGTTTTTCATGATTTGAAAGTGTGATTATCTGCATGCTCGTGTGGCTTTCGACTTGGTGATGTTTCATGCGTTCTGCGTGCCTGTCTGACTTGCGTTCATTATGGCACTGCGATAGTCAACCAACTTTCACTTTCATCTCATTCTCAAACATTTGAATGTTACCGTAATCCCCTCATCGTGATAATAACGGAAGTTCAGCGTCTTAGCCAATGAGTTATTATTCCTCCCACTCTTAGTCCCAGACAGGATGCACCCTTACCCGTGTCGTAACTGGCACCCATTTAACCCCCATGGAGCGTAATTGACCAACCTAAATCGGTCACTACTGTGTGTGTGTGGGTGCACATACCCACATCTGCATGTATACGCGTACCCAAGTTCGTCATTGTTTACGATGACGCATGCAACCAGGCTGACCTTGTTTATTTGTGTTGCATCCTGCCCCCTTCAATCTGTGTGTGCTCCACCTTCATGGGCGCCCGAGGGTGCGGGCGGGCGGGCACGTGAGCGGCCTTGGCACAAGCACAATGCACCCGATCGATTGTTCGCGCGGAGCGCGAAAATAACTCGCCCGAATATTTTGTTGTTGTGCGTTGTTCTCATGTATTATGAATGCATTCGCGCTTGCAAAAATACCTCGCACAACAAACAAACCCAGTGAGGTACATACATGGAAAACGTGTGTGCATCCTTGAGTTTCTGTATGTGTCCGGCCCGGTGTGTGTTTCGGCCTTGAATCGAACCTCACGCGGCCGCAAATTAGCACAAGACGTACATGATGTACACAATAGAAAGGGCCAATTTCTGCATTTTCGCGCGTCTTGATCTGCCATTTCATCCATATATTTTTTTATCCTCAGGAGCGTGTGTGGCACTTATTTTCTTTTCTTCTCGTGTGTGATTTCGGTCATTGTACGCTCGGGCGGTCAGTGGTGGGTAACCTTGAACGAACAGGGAGAGCTGACTGAATGTCGCGCATTACGCGTTACTCTGTCGTTGTTCTCGGGCGTAAGTTCGCGCCAAGGCGTCTCAATTCAAGAAACGGGACCCAAGATCCAAACACCTACTGTGTGTAGGTAATGATTAACCCGCGCGTACAGAGTACTGGTCACTGTGACACAGCCTTGACCGGATGCGCGCGCTGTAAATGACCAGCGCAAAGTGGTGCACTGTCCGCTGCAGTGACCTGATGACCTGATCACGTGTTGTTGGTGCACAACAATGAAAGTGGGTGTACCTGCCTTGAGTTGTTGTTGCTGCAGAGAACTGTGGTGCCTTTGTTGACAGCACATTTGGTGACGCGATTTGTGATCCTGTGTGTATGTTCTCTTGTGTGAGATTGTTATTGTCTTGTGCTTGGGCAATTTTCATTACAAAGTACCGCACTGTTGACTTATGATGATAAGCATCGGAACGGAAATTCGTCACAGGCGATGTTTGATGCACCCACTGGTAACAAATGAGATTCATTTTCTACGGATCCCTCAACGCAAACAAACCCCCACCCCTCGGATTGCAGATGCAAACATAAACACAATGTCCATGTCAGCATAGGCGAACACCTTTTTTGGAACGCGCATGCGCCCCACACCACTACCAATTCGAAATAAAATTACACAGAGGCAGCAGTAGCGTTCGCGATCTGTCTCGCGCGATGCGCGCAAAATTTCACTTTTCGCAATTCGCGCACATGTAGCCAGTATGTGTGCGGGTACCTAAAATTCATGCCACATGCGTGCCTTTTGGGTCAAAGGTGTCCTTGAATTGAGTGCATGCCGAGCGTTTCGAGGTCAGCCGGTGCATGCGGTGACCTACATAACATGTGACTGCATGCATGCGTGCATGTGCATGTACATGTGCCTGCGTATGTGCAGCCCGTATATATGCATTTATTGAAAGTAGTGGCTTAGGTTCACTGAACTTACAACATGCTACAGCACACAGCAGAAGGGTGCTCCCACACTTAAAACAAGGTCGAGACCTATACGACCCGACGTACACATGAGCATCGTTCACAGTCAATCAGGTGAAATTTTCATGCGACTGCACACACACGCACGCCTGCAAATTTTATAGGTTTGTGTGTATTTCATTTTCAACACAAAGCTACCGCGCACTGCGCGCCGACAAATATACCAAAGTCCGAACCGGTTATAAATAGACGCGCACCTCCATGTGTGCATGCAACATGTTACGATTTACAGTGGCACATGCGGGCATGACTAATGGCACTGTACAACGTGCTGTGACGTGAAGCACGCTCTCGACACAGAAATAAAGTTCCGAAACCAAAACCATTCGCGAATTACGCTCACATTATGGAAAAAATCGTGTGTTGCTCCCATGTTGCGAGCCGGAAAACTAGTTCACATGATGATCATAGTCATGGAGGCCACATGGTAATTACGTTCTGCACGCGTACGCACAAACGTGACTGGACTAGGTTATGTAAGGAGTGGGAAAGGCTGTAACCTTACATGCACCCTGAAAATGTGATTAGATGATTATGCTTAGATCGCTGATTTGAGATCGCGATAACGAAACTATGATGATTTGGTGTGATTTGAAGCGTAGAGCGTGAAGCGTCTTTCGACGTGTGTGAACATGGTAACCTTGATAAGATGGCTGAGGATAGGTAGCTATGACATTTAGCACGTGCTAGTAACCCAAACTCATGGTAATACAAGCAGAAGCTTTACATACATGATGCATAACAACGCCAAACCGATCCAGCAGCTCAGCATTACATTTCAATTTCAGCTTTCGAAGGCAACACCGTCTTGTGCCAAGTTTGTGGTGATAAAGCGAGTGGCTTTCACTATGGCGTGCACGCGTGTGAAGGATGCAAGGTATATATGCGTATATACAACTTGATGGCTTTCTCATGTATTTCGACGTTTCAAACTCTCACCTGACGTGATTTAAAAAATGCAAAAATAGTTTATTTAATTTCAGGGCTTCTTCCGTCGCTCAATCCAACAAAAGATCCAGTACCGACCGTGCACCAAGAATCAGCAATGCTCCGTGCTGCGCATCAATCGAAATCGATGTCAATATTGCAGATTGAAGAAATGCATCGCCGTTGGCATGAGCCGTGATGGTTAGTTTGCGGATTGGATTGCGGGCCGAAATAAAAGAGTGCGCTGTTGCTCGCACGCAGTGCTTTTGAGCCGGCAACCTCGCCTTTCTCCTACCAATGCGGTGGCTCTTGTCCTATTGTTCTCCTTTCATTCTTTTTGGAGCAAAAACTTGATGAAAAAGGAAACTTAACCGCTCGTTTGTTTGTTTGCCCGCATAGTTTCTGATAAGAACCCTCTTAATCTAGATTCCCGTCATCTTATCCTAATTATTTTCTGATATGTGAGACCCGCACAGACGTTATGCGCGCACTTTTGTAACATCATAGCGGGCGGTTCAGCTGTTTTGCGATTATGTGCTCAATAACTTTCTCTCGCGCTCCGCGCGCTCGAAGCAACAACATCCTGCATCCTGTAAAAATCACTCATGGCAATTTGCGGAAATCATGTTCTCCAGTTTTGTCGTATCGAAATAATTTTCCTTTCCGCAAATAGTAATTATCACTTGGCGGCCTGGAACAATTATTGAGTACTCCCAGTCCTTCTGGCGCTCCAAATTCGAATACCGTACCGAATAACATGACGTTTCACGCGTACAATAATGAGTCAGCAGTTGTATCATGTGATCACACGATTTTGTTTACAGCGTTTGGGTGCTTGCCATACTGGCGCTCATGTGCGCAATAGTTGACCTAGTTTGACGCCCGCGCGACGCAGGGTTCAACAACCATGCACGCTGCGTGTAGTACGCAGGGACATTTAGGTGACGCCTGCAATGTTGTTGTTGTTTTGGATGCGTGTCTCACAGCAGTGTGAGTTGATCAATTTTAAAGTTGCATCACACCCCACCCCAAGATCCGAGATCACATGCAAATCACGCGCACGCGCGCTGTTTTCACTTTCTTCCCGAACATTTCATGCGTTGATATTCACTACTGCACTTGCTCAAAACAAATTCCGAATCTAAAAATAATGTTCTCTTGATCTTTGATCCTTGTTGTTGAATATTTTGAAATTCCCAAATTGTCGAATATGAGCGCCATGACAAGTATGAAACCGCCGGCGAGCATGCCGGATAGAGGTGTGGTTCTGTTTGTGTTTTTCGAATTTTGTAGCAGTGAAGTGCAGCATCCACCCATTGGCAATTCGAGTGTTTCTCAGAATGGCCAAGCTTGATCCAATCCTTCAACACAAGTAATATATAATAGGATGTGAGTGTTCATGAGTAATGCGAATGCATGAGACAAGCATGTACTGAAAGTAAATACGAACAATTTATATGCAGCCGTTCGTTTCGGTCGTGTGCCAAAGAAAGAGAAGGAGAAGATCCGTCTCGAAATGCAACGCGCCAACTGTCGATCGCAGGTCGAGTCGCTGTCGGCTGAAATCGATAATGAGGACAAACTGTTGCCAGCCATTGTGGCCGCACACATGCACACAAATGAGTGAGTCGACTGGCTGGCTGATGTTTCATTATATCTGACGTGGTGCTCAAACTCGGTGATCGGATCACTCTGATGCCCATGACTCTTTTTCTGAGGATCTCCAATGTATTGTTGTGCGTATGTGTTATTGCGTAATATTGTTTTTCTGGACTTACGCTGGTCGAAATTGGTCTGTAAGTTGCGAAGTACCTTTGACAGTGACTATAAGGCAGATCCAATCCGAACACCAAGTTTGATACCGACTGAGGTGTTTCTGAATAGGGAAAATCCAGCCGATCTTGCTTTGCATCCACTTAAGAACATCCTTTGCAAACCAGTGCCTTCGCGATTCCCCAGATTCACGCGCGACAAGCTGATGCCGTTCCTTTCCCATTTCCAAGCGTTGGGCTTGGCGGGCGCGCAAGCTTCCCCGGTGGCGTGCCCACTCAATCCACGTCCCTTTGGCACGCAATCGAATGAGCACGACTTGTCCGAAAGGTATTCCCCTGCGATCAGGGGAGTCGTCGACTTTGCCAAGTGCATACCCGGCTTCCATGTGCTCAGTCAGAGTGACCAAGTGACCTTATTGAAGGTAAAATTGGATTTTTGTCATTCATCCCATTTTTTTCTTTCGAAGCCGATGACTTTCCTTGCCATTTCAGGCTGGCATGTTCGAAATTCTCCTACTCCGTCTGTCGGTGTTGTTCGATGGTCAAAGCAAATCAATGCTCTTATTAGACGGAAGTGTCTACCGTCGAGAGTTGTGTCCCGGTTAGTTGGTTGGGCGAATGTGGAAATATTTCCGGATAATTTTCCGAAACAATAAGTTCAATTTTCCAGCAGCCACCAACGACGCACGGGCCCACGGTCGCTTTCTAGTTGACAGCTTGTTCGATTTTGTTGATCGATTCAATTCGCTTCGTTTGAATGATGCCGATACGGCGCTGTACTGCGCCTGTGTGCTCGTTACACCAGGTGCGCTGGAATTTGTTTCATTTTGTTTAACTGTTAGACTGGTGAAGATAAAAGTAGTTGCCTGCAGCTCCAGCAAGCATCCCGGCCCAATTTGCGAAACGTTTTCCCGTGGCTTTAGTCTGCCCTCCACATAACGAACCTCTGTGTGCGAATCTCTCTCTGCGGTGAACGACAGTTTGCCAATCAACCCCCCTATGCATGTAATTGCTTTCCCCGTATTATATGATGGCTATCAAAAATTATGCGCCATACGTTACACGTCTATTAAGATAGACATCTTTGACGCACCAAAAACTGCGCCAAATCGAAAATTATCCATGTTTCAGACCGTCCGGGGCTGCGCAACGCCGATCTAGTTGACCGAATGCAGCAACGGATACGTTCGTGTCTGCGTCGGACCCTGTCAGTCCACCACCCAGACCGACCCGACTTATACGCGCAGTTGATCGCGCGTCTCGCCGATCTGCGAACGTTGAATACGTTGCATCAGGAAAAACTGCTCACATTTAAAGTGCAGGATCAGCAGATGCAAGCGGTGGTGGGTAATTGCAGTCTTTGCCTTCTTTAGGGTCATGATTTGCACCTGACATTTTTGGTCAGTGCGAGGAATATTTAGCTGTAACAAGTGTTCATTAGAAAGGGGTAACAACAGAAAGGGGACCGACCTCTTTTTCTACAAGGGGCTGCATGGAGGGTCAATATGAAGAAGGCGCACTATACAACTCCGAAGAAATCACGTAAATTATTCGGTATTTACACGTCGTAAAGCTCGCGCCTGGCTGTGGTTTGTGTTTGCTCTAGGCTCAGGCCTATGATTGGTTTCAGTGCGAAGCCAAGCCTGAATCTAGCCACCGCGCGGCGCAAGCAAGCAATTAACGGGGTACGTATCACCTGTGGTACCAAAGTTTCGATCAACAATAACTTTTATCAGCATATTTCAGTTCAAGCCTAACGACCTCTCGCCATCAGCCAGCTCCGGTCGGACGCGAAGTCCGCTGAGTGACCAAAGTGACGATCAAGCCTGTAAGTCGACGTCATATTTTCTCTGCCACTACATTCAGTCCCTGTCTCAGACGTCAAATTGTCCCAAACCTAAGATTCACCTTTCTACATCAGGCAAACGCGGTCGCCCCTCACCATCATCAGTGAGTCCCCAAGCAACCAGTACTGGTGGCTCACTTGACCTGGCACGTCGACTACAGTTGTCACCTACAAAAGCGATCAGCACCAACAATCAGCTACGTCAACAACAGTGGCCGAGTCGTGAGGCTGCGTCGTTTGATTCAGGCAAGGGCACCCTGAGCGCCAAGGCCAGTTCCGGCTCAGACACGGACTCGGAGCATTCTCACTCGCCCAAGCACATGGCAACGCTGAAACAGGCCCTGCAAGCGCCGCCCTGTGTGCTGCCGAAGTGCACCGCCAGCGCATTGCAACCGCCCAAGGCTGGCAGTCTGAGGGACAAACATCAAATGGTGGCTTTGTTGCTCGAAAAGAAGCCGAGTGTTCTGCCGCATAACGTGCTGGTGAACTATCAAGATGCGCTCGATCTGAGCACTGCACCCACCCCACCCAGAAACATGCAGTTGGCGCACGCGGCCAGCAGCCCTAAAAGGAGGTTGGTGGAACAAGGCAATGATGAACCACTGAATCTGTCGATGAAAAAAGTTGCCAAAGATGAACCTCGTTGATATTATTATTATTATTGTTTTTGTTTGGCGCTGTTTTGTTCGTTTACTGTATATTCACTTGTTCGTTTCTCTGCTACGTATCTTTATTTGAAGTTTATATTTCTCTCTTCATTTTAAGAACACCATGTCCTGTCCTCCCCTATCTCTTCTCTTTACTCAAGTGTTTTTTTGGATTATGGTTGAACTGAGTTTAACGCGAGCGTCACAACGCGGGTTCACTTATGGATGGTTTATTCACTATGGGTTTTTGTTACAATGATTTTCTAACTTGTATTTTTAAATTGTTACCTTACCGTTATGTACAAATAATATTGTTTAATAACGGCAATAATTACTGTAATGATTATTAGATTAATTGCTGCATATTCGTTTTGCTGATGTACATACCTTTGGTTATGTTTTGAAACCTGGGTTCAGTGTTGCATCAAAACGTTTTACAACAAGGCAGCTGTACAATGCGTTTCTAAACTCAAGCAAATATTGTACGTGTGCAAATTATTTTCAGAATCATAATTTACAAAATAACTATTGCGGTGTATCCTAAAAACGGTCTGAACCCTGCCTGAATGTCTACCTTAAAGGTCCATTATGATAATCATGTTTGTATAGCGTGTTTAGTCTTTAGTCGCTTGACAATTTTTTTGATTCAGTGTTTGTGTACTATAATATCAGTATTATTTGCTTTATTGAGCGTTAGGCAATCCAAGGATTGATATTTCAGCTCGGGGTATAACTTGGTGTGTGTGATTGCTTGTATAATAGCGTGCGTAGCGCAACATAAATCAGTTATCATGCGGCGTAGTGTTTAGTGTGTGAATGTTTGTTTTACTTTTTTATAACTTGCGAAAATAAATTGTTGCACAACCTCAATTTGTGATCTTAACAATGTGCTGAGCAAAACTGTGTCTATTGCTTGATCGCTGCCTTAAATACACAAAGATGATCCGTTGACCTAAACTCACGTATCTTCCACTTTTAATTTTGTAATCCAATTTTAACAAGTAAAATTGTTGACTTGCAATTGCAATTTTGTGCAGTGTGCTCAACGAAGCAGCGCGATTATTGGTACATTACTATTTTTATGTAAGTTTAATTTGAACGTTTGAATATGATAATCCCCAACCCTGTGTTCATGTTCATTTTGTCAGTTTGTGTTTGGTGATAATGAGCGCAATAAACTTATGAAGAAAACAAAGAGAATATTTCAGTTCAATGAATGCAACACCTTTCAGCGCAACAATAGCGCACCTGCATGCGAAAGTCCAAGTCCAAGCCAGCGAGAGCGACAACTGTTAAAGTCAACCCCAAGCAACGAGCTCGGGCAAAATAAACCGGTCCCCCGCCCACCGGAGGCGAGTAAGCGGTTTATCCGTTGTTTCAGCCATATCTACAGCACATAGCAGCAACCCAAGCAGGCAGGCACACCAAAGTTTTGTGTGGTGCGTTACATCAGGCTCCATAGGTGCACAGAAAACGGTGACGGAATGCTGGGAAAGCAAGTTGAGCACACACATTTCTTGGCATTGATTGTTTAGAGACTGGACGTATGCGTACGGCCCCAGACGCTCCAGGCAGCAACTATAGGTGCACACAAGTGCTTCAGACGAGCCCGTCCGCGGACGTCAACTGGCTATGGTTTAGCGCGGCTGAAGTTACACACTGTTTTGAGCCAAAACCATATTCTGCGACAGACGATATGCTGGCTCAAGTTATAAGGAAACCACTCGGCCTCTTGTTAAACCAGACCCCATTATTGAAGCAGTTTATATGGCAGGTTATATGGTGGACCAGTAGTTTTATAATGATGTAACTTTATCGCCGCCTATTGGGTGTTATGGAGGCATAAATTGGCGCAATTTTGGGCCTGCTGAGTTAGGATGTGGACGTAATACCAGCTAAAATCAGTCCAAAGTGAACACGCACATTGTATCAAATATTTACTTCAGTTTTCGCTCAAACCGAACATAAAAAAAGTCAAAGTACAAAAGAAGGAGACCGGTATACATAAATGTGTTGACTTATCATTAAATTATGTTGTTGACTTATCATTAAATTATGCAAACCTGAAAAAATCTGTTACACTTTCCGAGGCAAAATTGTTTTTTCTCATAGTACCACACACAGTAGAAGTAAAGACACACTGAACTGAATTTCTTTTGCGCATAAGGACACGGGTAAAAAAAGTGCAAATAGGTTACAGGTGCAAACACTATACACATTAGACAGGTAACATTACGTTCATAACAAAAATTTTGCATAAAAATTTGGCCGAAAAAGAGCGAACGACTAGACATCAATTTGGTGGCAGAAAGAAGTATAGAAGACTGATATTTCGAAAAAGCACTTTTCTAAAGCCATTTGTATTGCGGTGAGAGAATCACTGACAAATAAATACAAACAAAAACATAGTTATGCGAAAATATGAGAAATATCACATTCGGTGGATCAGCGTTCAAAAAGGAGTCTTGATACAAAACAAAAAAATCAATCTGTACAAGTGCTCGAGGATTAGAAAAACAGACAAATAATCATGCCTTTTCCAGAACCAACAAAAACAAATTAAAAATATTGCGTAGCATTGCACCCGAGGCCCAAAAGAAAATGACTGCGTAAAATAAATAGTGAAGAAAAGAGAAAAGTTTGAAAAAAACAAATAACATGATGAGTCTGAGAGACAAAAGAAAAACAAAAGAAAAGAAGACAAATATCATGAGTGAGTGAGAGTGGCACACAACATCAACGTGTAGTCCATCCATCAGACCACCCTGAGCCATCAAGGCGAAACAGGGTGTGCCGTTGCAGCAGAGGGCGGCGTCATTATATCGTCATCATAGTCATCAAGTGCGTGCTCTCTCAGCTGTTCCTGCTTCTTGATTTTCTGAGTCTGACCCCTTTGGTCGGCCAGAGTGCTGTTCGACGTTTTGGTCAACTGGCCAGTAGTGGCCGACATTGCCATCGTGTGCGTGCCGGTGCCATACATACCGCTAGCGCCGGATGCCGAGTAATAGCCATGAGCGGCCGCACTGTACTGTTGCAGATGAGGGGGCAGATGCGAACCGCCTTGTGCGTCAGCCAGCGTGTATGGTTGTTGTCCGACCACGTAGGTACGATCGATCACACCACGACTGCCCGAACCCATCGACGATGGCAGAGATGCACCACCGCCGTAGCCTGTTGGTGGTAGGGATCATTGGTGTAGTTGCCATATCTGGCAGTGTTTCGTGACTCGTTGGATAAGTTTGTGCGACAGAAACGCACTCATAGCACCAACCAGCTGGTGCGGTTTTTTGGGGTCATTACTCACGTTCCATCTGGTACAATCGCACTGGCGATAAGCTGGCATTACGCCCGTCTTCGGAAACAGGGCCGAAACGGAGCAACTGGAAACAAAAAAAATAAAAATAAACTAATCAAAATCACCCACCAGGACTGGGTGACGCACTGAGCAGCGCAGGTGACGCGGACATGGATGTGCCGGGCGTGTGTTGCATCGCGCCCATGTGATCGTAACCGTAATGACGCATCGGAGGTGACGACAGCATCATACCCGATGGGATTGGACGCTGCAAAGACGCCAGTTAGATAGATGCATCAAACTTGGTCTACACAGTTCGGTTCTGCTTTGGTCTGGTCGCGTGACCCTTTTTATCACATCCTGGCCCTCAATACGACAAAATTAAGTGACAAAGCAGAACCAGCCAGCCGGGCCAGGCCAGACCTTTGAAAAGCAGATCGATCACTTTAGGTAGAGCATCACATTAACAGCGTAACATCAAGAAACACATACAATAGGTACTTTGGAACCACTTGCCTCCAAAGAAATATACATGGAAACAGGGCACAAGACGGAGACAACAAACAATGCGGAGAGGCAACAGCGACAACACCAACAACTTCAAACACAAAAACAGGCCAAAATCACACTCAAACAGAGAACACGAACGCTCGTGAAATTTTAGACACACTCGAAACAAACCAACATTTTCGTTCAGTTATTAGCCAGAAAGTAGCTCGAAATTCTGGCACGCAGCATAACGGCAGGCACACACGAGTGGTACTTGTACAATAACGACACGCAAACTCACACTAAACCAGTACGCATACATCGCAGAGAATAGCTGTTGTTAGTTGGGAACATTAACTGTTGTTAGTTAGTTCAACATGTTACTTTGTAAAATTATTGCCAAAATAACTTTTTCACTGTGACGAACAATAAAAAAATCCACCCACCATAGCCGTGGTTAACTTCAGGGGCGCTAGATTTTTCGGTTTTTCCGGCGGCGCTTTGGTTGTGGGCCGTGTGATAAGCCAGTAAGTCTCCAAGAATTCGGCCAAATGTTCACAAGCGTCTTCGAGTTGGTTTTCGTCCAGAATCACATCGAATAATTCCTGAGGAAGGCGAAACTACTCTTCAAAGTTATGATAAAGCTGAAGTGCTATTTCGCACAATCTACACTTCGTTAGCAGCTTGAAAAAATCAATCACGCACGTTTTTCCGCTCCCAAGATACTGCATGAATAAGCTGAGAAATGTGTCACTGCTGGTGCATGAAGATCCAGTGCTAAGGGCTTCCTTGTTTGCGGCCGTTCGATTCCCAACAAAAAAACCCTTCAAAGTATAGTGATCAAACGAACAGCGAGTTTCGCCCGTTTCATTGGTTTTCAGGTTTTCACAGACATGCGTGCGGTGCACCAGGACGTCATCAGTGCCACTATCAACAGCAACCGCGCACTCACATAAGGACACTGTGCAAGTTTCTCCGCGGCGACCATCTGCACGTTCATATTTCTGGACTGTGATTTGCCCCTGGATTTAATCAATCGCTGCAGCACTTTTGGCGACGCAATCTTGATGTAGACAATGATGGGCGCCAACGAGGTTTTGGCCAGTTGCGATGGATGATTGATGGTGTCACAGTCCAAGACGATCAGCTGCATTGTGCGCGCCAACTCGAATATTCGCTCGATCTCCGATTGCACGTCGGCTGCAATTGGGAAGGTCTTCTTTCACCCCTTCTTTTTTGGAACATTGAGATTTGGAAAAAATAGGATAAGTAGTGACTGTTAACAATCCGCCCGCTTCGACCTGTTTTCCCAGACGAGCGGTACATCGTCAGTGCGAATGTACCAATGGCCACGTGACCTCAACACACACGAGATCATCCAGTGTTGTTTCAAAGTGACAGAACAAACTTTCACCGAGTGCAATAAAAACAAACTGAACGAAAAGAAAACAAACCGGTAGCGCCGTCATTGGCAGCGCGTCGGCTGTTTAGTAAAGTTCGCTTTGCCAGTGAAATGTCCGCAGTGACGCGCGTAATAATAATTCTGCAAAATGACTGGTGAAAAGTAAGGTGAAGTGAAGCACAGACACAGATAGCTCGTGTCTGAACCACAGTCCAGTTAAAGCTGATCGGCAAACTGATTCGACTGCACCGCGCGCAAATAAAGTAAGAACATAATTAGAATTCTTATGAAACCTGTCCTGAAACTGATGCTTCAGATAATCGAATATCGCCTTCTGCATCATATCCGTCACTTCATATCCTTTTAACGACGGCCCGACCAGCACAACAGGTCGCATTGTTGGTACAACATCATAGGGCGGTTGGCCGTCGTTTTGGAACTGCAAATTTGCTCAGTTTTTGTGTACATGCGTTGTATTTTTACTTTCGTTTCGAAAATACTGTAGCCGAACGATTATCGCTGTGAATATGTTTCTGCCAATGAATGTGGTATTCAAGAAGCATTTTCGTCAGTGTTTCACATTTTAGCGCAATCCCTGCACATTTATTCACCTTTTTGAAGAGCGCCTTCTTTTTCTGCGCCGGCGTGACCGTTCGTTTGCCGCTGTCGCTTTCATCGAACGGATCATCGCCATTCTGATGATCGACCGCACGACGTTCCGACACACCTGTGGTAAACAAAATGAAAATTAAGAGAAACTAAAATAAAAAGGAAGAGAAAATGACCGGGACGGACCGGGTGTGGGCGGCGTGGAATCGCGACCGGAGGAAGTGATCATGATATTGTCGATGTTCGAACTCGATTGACCAGTTCGACTGAAAAAATACATACTATTAACGAATAGGAAGAGAAAATATCACAAATTAAAATTAGGAGAAAAATTGCTCACAATCGACTGGTCCGTTGCGCAGCTCTGACCGCCTCGAGCTTGGACGGCGAAGGCACGAAACCCAGATCAGAGTCTTCTTTCACCAGACGACCTATCCACCAGTCATTGTTGTATTTCTGAAATTTTTGACCAAAATACAGTGTACTCAGTTTACAGTGACCCCGCTTTGTCGTGAAGCCCTCCACGCATGTTGCACAGTGAATACATTTTGGGTCACCACAACAAATAGTGAATATTATAATTATTCGTAATGACCGAAAAGTACAGCTACCGATTCATTTACCAGAAAAAGTGCAACGTCGCAGTTGTTGATACTTGTTGCTGGCTATGGCCAAGCCATACCGATTTTGCGCTTACCGTACTTGAAAATAGTGCAGACCGTGTTATTTCGAGTAATGACAAAAAACGAAATATGGTACCTCTTTGATGTGGAGAAAGTCCTTGGCCTCGAACGACACGGCACAACTGTGCACCGGCACTTCTTGTTCATCATCCCCATTGTAGTCGACGTTGGTGCGCACAGCGAACGCGACCGGCTTGTACTGCAAATATATATTGGCGGTGATTGCTGCAAACGTGAGCCTAAATTTAGGCAATTCGTGGATTTTTCATTGTTTTCGAATTTGCATGAGGACAAGATTTCAAATTTGTTCTGCAATGAGGACAAGAATCAGTAATCACCAAATTTGCAGTCATATACTGTAAATGATTGTCCCGAAACATTTTCGTGTGCGATCAGTTTTTGCGAAAAAGTCAAAGCAGTGTGAAATCCCTTGGTTTCACTGCAGTTTCGTCCTAGAATGTGGCATTAGAAACGCTTTCTCTCAAAAACTTACGAATAGATGCACTGACAGTTTGTGCCCAGGCCAAACAGACGTCTGAATTTCAATTATAAAAAAGGTAAAGGCGTTCCGCAGAAGGCTCCGCGAGGGACCTACCAACAACCCGTTGCCGGTGACTCTAATGGGTAGGTGCCTGTTACCCGCAGCAATTGCTGCTTCCCATTTACCGACCTTTCTCAGGGATGGAAGGCCGGGTTGACCCACGACACCACTTTGATGTTGCTCCGTCCGCTGGGGGTTGATCCCAGAACTAACCAGGCCAAACACTGCTTAGCCTGCCAGATCGGACGGGGTACACACGAACGAGCAAACGTGGTATGGGTGCCGCCAATTGCAATTCGCCCCATCCAACCTCAGCCAATTCCAACAATTGTCTCGCCGTCTGCTCACTATCGGCGGGTGCTTGTCGTCGTCGTCGCGCGAACAACGGATGTGTCGGGCCGAGCACCGGCGTTGTCGGACTCGCGTGTCCGCCGGCCAGATTCTCATCGCTGATGTCGACGCTGAAGTTCGAGTCGCTCGATGTCTGCAATTCGGACGATGGAATTGAAGTGAGTGAATTTGAATTCGGTTTATTTTGATGAAATGAAGCACGCGAACCGACCGTCGCTGCCTGGGACAAATTGCAAGCACGTGGTGACGGTCGGGGGTCGGGGACCGGGATTGTCTCATATGAAACGTACGTTTTGACGTTGCGCTTGAACTGGGATATTTTGAAAAAAAAACTCCCTTTTGAATTTTACTGCAAGCCAACTTTGGTAATTATTCGCACACAAGACAACTACTTAACTTTTATGTGCCACAAAGTATATACGTCGCGCGCAGCGCGCTATTTTTTGCACTTTTAAGGCGTTTCAGTCGAAATTTGGGCACTTTGAGTGAGGCGCGTAGGGGGTAGTGCACCAGGTCAGGGTACCACCATATGGGGAACCCCAGCTACAACAGCCTTGCCACTATGCATTGGTTTCACCGGCTGTTTTCCTATTGATGAAACAAGACTCGCAACGAACATCTCTGCTTTCAGCAGTTCCTAGTTCACCACCGTGAAGTTAACGAACGCACCTGTCGCTTGATTCCGTGCATTGTTTATCACAGACGTTGTCGGTTGGACGGCAAAGTAAGAGAGAACGCCTTCACAATTCCGTCGAATCACCGCTTCCGAGCGTCGATCGCCCAGTCAGATTTATTTTGGCCGCCCGGTCATAATCAAAACCATTTTGGATCATAATGACATCATGTTTGCAAGCATTTAACTGAATTCTTGATCTCAGGTGTTCAGCCAGTCTGGTCGATTAACTTTTAGTCCTTGTTGAGTGCCGCCGTGACGAATGTGCAGGAATGGACGACATGTTGTCACAAAAAATGGATTGTGTTCTTCATTTTCATTTTACATAATGAACCTGAACCTCAACCTGAACATAAGTTCATTTTAATTCATCCCAGGGGATGCCTGAAACAGAAAGAAACAATACGGATTCAGCCAAATAGTAGTAAAAATCAAGGAACCACTTTTTCAGTATAAAAAATTACCGTAAAAACCTAAATACAGCCCCCCCCCGGAATAGAGCCCCCCCGTAATACAGCCCCCCCCAAAAAGGGGTCAGTGAATTAATAGAGACCCCCCCGGAATAGAGCCCCCCCCCCTAAGTAACATCCCCTATACAGTAGTGTATTAAGGCCTGATAGTGGTGCACAGGTACATTTATGCACGTTTATTGTTCGTTCAGAGCACATAATATGCCTCTAATTGACGAATAGACACGAATAAATGCGATTACAAGCAGTGTTGGAGGTACTCTGGAGGGGGGGATACCTACTGTACCGCGCTCGGCGAGGGGGGGATACCTACTGTACCAGAGCCGATGGCCTGGGGGGGGTTATGTACCTAGGGGGGGGTTTGGGGGGGGTTGGGGGGGGGTTAGGTTTTGGGGTAAAAATTTTTAATGTGTTTATTATGTGTGGAATCGTGTGAAAACGTAGTATTTACGCGCGTAGCGCGCGAATTTGGGGTAATTTGAGGTAAAAACCACTGATTTAACACTAATTTTGGTCATTTTGATAAAAAATGGCACTTTTGAGGCAAAATCGGGGGGGATACCTACTGTACCGGGGTGAAAATCGGGGGGGATACACCATGCCAAACATCGGGGGGGATACCTACTGTACCAGGCAAGGGGGGGATACCTACTGTACTGGGGGGGGGGGCTACCCCCCCCCCCCAAACCCCCCCACCTCCAACACTGATTACAAGCGAAAAAACATCCTTTCAAGCCCATTTTTAGGGGTTTTTGGGGGGTATTTCTGGGAACAATTTTTCAGGTTCGGGTCAGTGAATTAATAGAGGCCCCCCCGGAATAGAGCCCCCCCCCGTAATAGCGCCCCCCCAAAATGGGGTCAGTGAATTAATAGAGCCCCCCCCTTCTATTTAGGTTTTTACGGTAAGCCTACGATATTTTCAACTTTTTGGCTTCCAAAACATCCAACTTTTGACCCCCCCCGCCCCCCTTGCCTGCAACACCGTTGTTTTCAACCAAAAAATAGGTTCAAAAAATCGCAAAAATTATGACAAAAATTGGGTCAAAATCTGAGCCAAAAATTCGGGCCGGGCCGGAGATTTGGGGGTTCCGGGTCGGGCCGGGCACCCCGGCCCGACGGTCGGGCCGGGCGGGAGATTTGGGGGCTCGGGCCGGGCCGGGCCGGCCAAACACGGCAAGATTGCGACCTCTGTTCCGGTCCCAACCCCGCATCATACTTACCTCCCACACATGGGCCTGCCACTACACTGAGCATGATGATTTTCTCTTTCTTTGCGTTTCGCAAGTTCATCACCTCCGGAAATCGGGCTCGTGTTGGCGTAGTTTGCCTACTGACTGTATACTATAATCAGTCTTCCATCAACCAACCCCAGAATAGAATTCAAATTCAAATTTTATTTGCAAGCTCACGCAAAGACCTACAACGAGATCCGGAAAACACCTGAAAAATAAACGAGTGTACGTAACATAATGATAATCATGAATGAACAAACGACAAAACGTACCAGAGAAATTTTAAACCAACCAAAAACAGCAACGACATGCGAAAAATCAGTGATCAATGGCGCACACGAGATGACAACAGGCGATAAAAAAAATTGATGATTACCTGAAAGCAGCAACTCAGTGACTGAGGAGATCAGTCAACGACGGCTGAGAATTTTGTTGAAATATGGCGAGAAACTACGTCTCGACCACGTGAGTTTAGTTTAGATTTAAAGGCCGCAATTGAGGCAG
This sequence comes from Rhynchonema sp. JSB1_4, assembly GCA_030248065.1. Classification (NCBI taxonomy): domain Eukaryota; kingdom Metazoa; phylum Nematoda; class Chromadorea; order Monhysterida; family Xyalidae; genus Rhynchonema; species Rhynchonema sp. JSB1_4. The sequence goes on from JASAMV010008502.1 coordinate 43,140, forward strand.
CGGAGACGACGTCCTCTGGGAGCCTGTTCCAGAGGTCCACAACGCGATAAGCCCAATACCCGGACAAGTCCGGACCCGCGCCATGAACTCGACACAAACTGTGGGACAGTGGGAGTGCCCTCGGGTTGGGCGGCCGGTGTCACGCGATGGAAAGAATGATTCCTTGGTTACCCCAGGTATGAGACCACGAACGACTTTGTACACGAGCACAAGATCGTTCACGGTCCGGCGATAAATTAGGGGGTCCAAATTTAGTGCATGCAAACGCTGTTGTGTCTGCATGCCTGGTAAATAATAAGTAAACCTACGTTGAATTTTTTCAACGTTTTTAGCCAAAGTGACATTTTGAGGGGACCAAATGGACATGGAAAATTCCAGTAATGGACGAACATAGGCCAAGTAGAGTTTGCGGAGGAAGTGGAAGTGGAAGTCGAATACGACTGTGGAAATTACGGCGGATGGTCTTTTCCATTCTACTGGCGTCGGCCACAATTTTACCAATGTGTGACTCAAATTTTAAGTTTTGTTGGTCAATTATGACACCCAGGTCCCGGACATGGGGAGGTGAAACAATATGCTCATTCCCACAAAAATAGACAGGTGGGACTTGGGGGCGATTCCCAAGCCTTACAGTGACGCTCTTATGACTGGCTAGGGCCATGCCATTTGCAGGGAGCCAACTAATGACCGCATTTATGTCACCCTGGAGGATTTTGTGATCAACAGCACTACGGATTTCCCTATAAATTTTGATGTCATCAGCGTAGAGATACAGGTAGGTGCCTGGATGCACTACGCTGACAACATCATTTATATAAATGAGAAAAAGAGTCGGGCCGAAAACACTGCCCTGGGCAACCCCGGAGGTGACCGGAGTCCACCCAGAAACAGCGTCACCGACCCGAACCCGTTGTGACCGTCCACTTAGGTAGGAAGATACCCAAGTGAGTATAATAAATGACGGGGGAAACCGCAGTGCTGTAGTTATTCTCAATCCCGCCGCATCTTATATTGAGAGAATAAGAAGAGAAAAAGAAAGGTACCGTATTGTCGGAAATAGAACCCCCCCATTAATTGACCCCCCCCCATTAATTGAACCCCCCTAAATGGCTCGAAATCAAAAATAGAACCCCCCCCATTAATTGACCCCCCCATTAATAGAACCCCACCCCCAACCTTCACCGTACCACAGATTAGTGGTATGGTAGGGCTGTGTTGTTGTGTCAAACGTTGTTTAAGCTTGCGTACACAACAGAATACACCTTTTTAAGCATAATCGACGCTGTTAAAGGCAGAAAATACGGAAAACAAGCCATTTTTATGGGCATTATTAACAATGATTTTTTTCGTCGGGGGGCCAAATGAAAAATATAACCCCCCCAATAATTGACCCCCCCATAAATTGAACCCCCCCAAAATGACCCCAGTGAAAAAATAGACCCCCCGGGTTCTATTTCCGACAATACGGTACTACCGCGTATTGTCACGAGCGACTATTTATACGGAAATCTATACTTGCGGGCCGGAAAAAAAACCGTTTTTTTTCCGGAAAAAAAAACCGAAAAAAAACCGTTTTTTTTCCGAGGCCCGGAAAAATACGTTTTTATTTTTCCGGAAATTTTTCCAAGTGGCAACTTTTGGAAAAAAAACGGTTTTTTTTCCAAAAATTTCCGAAATATTTTCAAAGGTTGCGAAAGAATGTTGTCAAAACCAATGTAAATCGGTGCTAAACAGTTCAAAATGAGCACTTTTTAATCTCCAAGTGCATTTTTAGCCTGTTTCAGGCCATTTCCCGACAAAATTTTCTCCAAAATAGGCGTTTTTGGACCATGTGTATCCTTAAGTACTGGAAAAATATTTGGAAAAAAAACGGTTTTTTTTCCGGAAAAAAAACGGTTTTTTTTCCAAAAATATATTTTGCGGAAAAATACGCAAGTATACGGAAATCCACCCGACCGAGCACGCGTCCACGAAAGATACAGCCGTTTTTCGCCGTGGCTGTGTGTTTTATTTGATTCAGGCTGGTGCCTAAGCCTAAGCCTAAGCCTAACCGCAAGCCTAAGCCTAAGCCTGAAATAGAAGCCTAAACCTTAAGTATGGGACTATGCTTAAGCACACACAAAACGGGTGGATTTCCGTAAAATTAGTCAATCTTGTATTGTCGGAAATAGTACCCGGCAGCCGGCAGAGATCGGAAACGGGCAGTGATGTGGTTGGGGGGGGGGTATGGGGGGGTATTACCCCCCAACTGCTAGGTAGCTTTCTTGCTCCGAAACCCATACCCCCCCAAACTGGCTAGCTAGCTTTCTTGCTCCGGTCATCAAGTAAGAAAAGTGTTGATTTTAGTGCCAAAATGACCATTTTATGGGCCAAAATGGTCAAATTCGTTCAAATTTTCTCACACGTGCACAAAAATACGCATTTTAAGGCTTATTTTAGCATAATTTAGACCAAATTTTATGCCGCTGTTTTTGACTTCTGGACCAATACCCCCCCAAATCGGGGTACCCGGCTAGCTAGCTAGCTTTCTTGTGCCGGACCCCTCCAGCTAGCTAGCTTTCTTGCTCGGACCAACTACATCACTGGAAACGGGCCGGGTAAACTCGGCCCGGCCCGGCCCGGTCGGCGAAAAGTCCGGCCCGGCCCGGCCCGGTCAGCCAATTTTCAAGGGCCGAAAACTGAAAAAGTCCAAAAAGCTGAAAAAAATTCGAAAATTTTCTGCAGAATACTTGTTTTCACTGGTGCAGCTGGGGGGAAGGGGTAGGTAGGTAGATTGACGCGCCATCCTGATGCAGTACGTAAGTCGCCGCCCTGGCTGGTATATACTGTCATAAAGAACCGTTTTTTATTTTTGGTGAAAAAAAAACGGTTTTTTTTCCGAAAAAAAACCGTTTTTTTTCCAAATACTTTTCCAGTACTTAAGAACGTAATTTCGAAAAATATAACAATTTCAGTGCAAAATTTGTTCGACGTGACGAGAGTGCTCTTGAAGAGTGTTGAAGTCAGTCGAAAACACTTGCTTTACACGCTTTTTGGACCATTTTAGGCCGGTTAATTTTTGTGCTCGAGCCAATTTTTCACTAAAATCGAAAAACTCATCGGTTTTGCATTACAATTTTTTGGAAAAACTGGAATAAAGTACCGATATTTTTCCGATCAAAGACCGAAAAGGTACCCACGGAAAAATAAATGGAAAAGTATTCGGGTCTCGGAAAAAAAACGGTTTTTTTCGAAAAAAAACCGGTTTTTTTTTCGCCTGCCAGTATAGCGTGGCAGCGAAGTATTGGAACGCAAGCTGATTTGCGTAAGTTAATGAGCAGCGTATCGTATCCGATTTTAGTATTTACAAACTTTTTTTTTCGCCTGCCAGTATAGGCTGGTACAGTTGTAGGTATAATTTTTGGCTCAAAATAGTTTAAAATCGGTATTTTTCACTCCATACAGGCGAAAAATCGCGCGTGACGCGCGAAATTAGCGCTTAAGAGTACATTCTCATCAATATGTACACATAAAAATTTTGTTGCCGGACAGTGTGGTGGCAGGCCAATCGACCCAAGCAGAGGTGGGAACAGTGTAGTTCCTGGTCCGGCGCGGCGGTTAGTGTACCTACCCCTTTTTTCCGTGCGGCGGTTAGTGTACCTCCTTGGGGAGGGGAAGGGGGGGGGGAAGACCCAAATCCAGGAAAAAGTCACTTTTTGGGGTAGAAAATTTGACCGATTTTTGCCCCTTTTTGGAAAAAATTCTTCATAAAAAGGGTATTTTGGCGACTTTTGACATCATTGACCTAAAAATCACTCATTTTAGGCCTAAAAATGCCCATTTTAGGCCTAAAAATGCCAATTTTAGGCAAAAATTGAGGCGGTTAGTGTACCTGGCGCGGCGGTTAGTGTACTAGTGTACCTTGGTCGCGGCGGTTAGTGTACCTTAGGGGGGGGACCCCCCCCTCCCCCCCCAGGAACTACACTGGGTGGGAATCGGGCCGGGTTACCTCGGCCCGGCCCGGCCCGACGAGGTCCGGGGGTCGGCCCGGCCCGGCCCGACAGTTCGGGCCGGGAAGTCCGGCCCGGCCCGGCCCGACTTGGAAAAAAGTCGGCCCGGCCCGGCCCGATTTTTTCGGCCCGACTTTTTCTGATGATCTTTTGAAGCAATTTTTTGGTGCAAAAATTACTGTTTTTTGGTTTAGAAATACCTGATAATCATGGAAGTCGGTACTAATTTGCAGAATCGCGAGAAATTTTGGCAAATTTAGCCTAAAAAATCACGATTTTTTGTTGAAATTGGATGATGTCGGGCCTTTTCGGGCCGGCCACCCCGGCCCGGCCCGACATTCCGAAAAGTCGGCCCGGCCCGGCCCGACCGTTCGGGCCGGAAACCTCGGCCCGGCCCGGCCCGAACGTCGGGCCGGGCGGGGCCGGCCCGATTCCCACCTCTGGACCCAAGATACCCTAGGGGGGGGGGGGGGGGAAGGTTTCGGACTTACTCGAGATACCCCACAGAGGCTACCAGTGTAGTACTTGGTCAGGGAGTTGACGATAGATAGATTGGGGGGACCCGAAATGTGTTGACGATAGATAGATGACCCAAGTCCGAAATCTGGGGGGGGGTCGACCCAAACTTGTTGACGATAGATAGATGGTGGGGGGGGGGGTCGCCAAAAATCAAGGCATAGTATAGTGTACTAAGTAGGTAATAATGTGTAAATATTAATGAAAATGTACTAAGATGTACTAAATTCGCGCGTAGCGCGCGATTTTTTGCCTATTTGGGACAAAAATACCGATTTTGAGCCATTTTGAGGCAAAAATACCCATTTTGGGGTCGAAATGTGTTGACGATAGATAGATTGTTCCCAGAATTTGTTGACGATAGATAGATTTGCCCATAAGTGTTGACGATAGATAGATGAAATCAAAAAGTGTTGACGATAGATTATACTTGCGTATTTTTCCGCAAAATATATTTTTGAAAAAAAACCGTTTTTTTTCCGGAAAAAAACCGTTTTTTTTCCAAATATTTTTCCAGTACTTAAGGATACCCATGGTCCAAAAACGCCTATTTTGGAGAAAATTTTGTCGGGAAATGGCCTGAAACAGGCTAAAAATGCACTTGGAGATTAAAAAGTGCTCATTTTGAACTGTTTAGCACCGATTTACATTGGTTTTGACAACATTCTTTCGCAACCTTTGAAAATATTTCGGAAATTTTTGGAAAAAAACCGTTTTTTTTCCAAAAGTTGCCACTTGGAAAAATTTCCGGAAAAATAAAAACGTATTTTTCCGGGCCTCGGAAAAAAACGGTTTTTTTTCGGTTTTTTTCCGAAAAAAAACGGTTTTTTTTCCGGCCCGCAAGTATACGATAGATAGATGAATTTGGGGGGGGGCCCCCCCCGGTGCCTGATTCGTAAAGGAAAGGTGAAACGAGGTGAAACATTGATCAAGCATGGGTCGCTGGTGACGGGACGCTTTGTTCCCAGTGACAGACCGTCCCGCACACCTCATCCTGTGCCGGACGGCGCGGTTTGTTTCACTTTCTTCCTCGATAACGCCGACAAGTTATTGTCTGGCGGTAGACAAGTGCGGGAAGCTCGAATTTACTGTCCGTTTCGTTCTAAAACTTTTCTGGAGCTTCGAAATGAACACCGCAACACCTTGATGAAGATTCTGAAACAACGCCGATATTGCCCATCAATGGGTGGAATTCACAAAACAAAGTCAAGCTCACCGTCAAAGTTCAAAGCCAGATGTTTCCGCGTCACGCTGGCTCGTGCAGCAGACGCAATTTTCTAAACAAAGGGTCAACTTTGACGCATTATTGTGCAAGACTGGATGCTTACCTGAAAGTATTTCTGAGTTTCATGAATTTCTGAAAAGAGGCAAAGAAATGAACAGACGATCACCAACGGAGGTGCAAAAAATTTTGACTGCGGCCAATGATCGCCACATTATTTCAATACCATTAGTCAGAAATTATTATAACTCAGAAATAATCTTCAGAAACGCTTGTGCTACGTCCTTAAAATAACAGTATCCCGAGAAACGCATCCAATCATGCCCAATAATGTGTCAAAGTTGACCCTTCGTTTAGAAAATTGCGCCTGCTGCACGAGCCAGCGTGACGCCGAAAAATCTGACTTTGAACTTTGACGTTGAGCTTGAGGGTGAGCTTGACTTTGTTTTGTGAATTTCACCCAATGACGTTGCGTTGCTTAATCACACACAAAGGGTGATATTTTCGAAACGGTGTAAAGGTCAGTTGGGTGTAAAGGGCGGTGGAAAGCTCGGTCGACAGCTCAGTGTGATAGACCTCGGTGTAAACTTGAAACATTCCACGTTAATAACAGGCAATGTTTCACGTTTACACCGAGCTACGCCGACCGAGCTTTCGACCGAACTTTACACCGACCTTTACGCCCAACTGACCTTTACACCGTTTCGAAAATTCCACCTATAGAATGCAGTCACTAAAATGTTTCAGACCCGCAGCAACGTGGGTGTTCTGCCAGATTATTTTCAGATGAAACTGTTTTGTAACAATCACAAATAGCACAGAGTGGCTAGGAGTGACTGAACGTGAAAATCAGGATTGATTTAATGAATTCTTATATGATCATTGTGCGACCAATTTCTCCCCGATTTTGCCCTCAAGGCGTCAATATCGGCCCAAAATGACGAAAATTAGTGTAAAATCGGTGGTTTTTAACTCAAAATACTCGAAATTCATGCGCTACACACAAAATACAACGTTTTCACACGATTCTACGCATGATTAAAAACATCAAATTTTTTACCCAAGCGCGAACCCCCCAGGCCATCGGCTCTGATACAGCAGGTATCCCCCTCTCTGAGCCCGGTACAGTGGGTATCCCCCCTCCAAAGTACCTCTATAGTCTGTTGATTAAATATCGACATAGTGTTGTAACCCCATGCAGGCAAATTTGGAGCGGGTTAGGTAAACACAAATGTTTCACCCTTGCCAACACAGGCTGCTGGCATTCAACACTAGTGGTTCTGTATGACATAAAACCACGTGGTCTGCCATCCAACCAAAACGACTGATGTTTAACTCCAACAGCCTGAGTTGACAAGGGTGAAACATTTGTGTTTACCTCACCCGCTCCAAATTTGCCTGCATGGGGTTACAACGCTATGTCGATATTTAATCAACAGACTATAACACTGCTGACAATTGGAAAAAATTGTGCGCTGCGCGCGACTAAAGCACTTTTCAACGTAAAAATTGCGCAAAAACTTCGAAACATCAAGAAACACGACCCCTGCACCAAAAGAAAAGCGAAAATGCCAACTTGCGGGGGTGGGCTGCTGTTTAGGGCAGGGGTAAAGGCAACCAGCAGTGCTTTGCACTCTTCACCCTTCACTCTTTATCGGATTCACACGCAAATCACGGGCCGCGAGACGTGGCTACAGTAACAGGTGTGTAAGTATTCAGGGTGATACGGTATGGTCTAAGAGTGCAACGCACGGCTGGTTTGCCTTTAGATACTAGCACGGGCCGGGGGGGTGCCAACTTGAGGGGGGGTTGGTTTTTCTAGGGTAGGTGCCAAAGCCAAGTTGGGGCTGGGGGTGTTTTTTTTGGTGTCCGTCTGGTACGAAAAGTGGGGGTGCCACTTTTTTCAACAAACCCACATCAATACCTTCAACATTCCGATAGAGAGACACTGATAATGAACCAGAACGCCAAAGAAGTAATTGCAAGTTTGAAATTGACACGGATAATTGTTTCCTTTGCGAATCAGGCACCGATGTTTTCTTAAAGATTTCTATCTCCTCTACTGGAGGCTACCCAAGATACCCCTATGGTCCGTCAAAAGGCGAAAAAAGGCCGTTTTTTGCATGCAATTTTACTGCAAAATTGGCCTAAAAATGGGTATTTTTTGACATTTTTGCCGAAAATTGGCCTAAAATGACCATTTTTGGGTGTCTGCGCGCGGAGCGCGCGATTTTTGGGGGTCCCGAGGTCGAAAAACACCTATTTTTGCCTTTGAAAACCATAAATCTACTTACTCGAGATACCATTTGGGGTCGGCTCGAGATAGATACCCTTCCCCCCCATCCCCCCCCTAAGGGTTGACTCGAGATAGATACCCCTTAGGGGGGGGAATCCCCCCCCATCCCCCCAGTGTAGTTCCTGGTCCGGCGCGGCGGTTAGTGTACCTACCCCTTTTTTCCGTGAGGCGGTTAGTGTTCCTCCCTGGGGGGGAAGGGGGGGGGAAGACCCAAAATCAGGAAAAAGTCACTTTTTGAGGTAGAAAATTTGACCTATTTTTACCACTTTTTGGAAAAAATTTTTCAGAACAAGGGTATTTTGGCGACTTTTGAGAACATTGACCTAAAAATCACACATTTTAGGCCTAAAAATGCCCATTTTAGGCCTAAAAATGGCCATTTTAGGCAAAAGTTGAGGCGGTTAGTGTACCTGACGCGGCGGTTAGTGTACTAGTGTACCTTGGTCGCGGCGGTTAGTGTACCTTAGGGGGGGACCCCCCCTCCCCCCCCAGGAACTACACTGTCCCCCCCAGCCACTACAGTGTTGCCGGATGACCCCCATAGCTCGGCCGGTCGGTACAGTAGGTAGGTTGATTTCACGCAGGCTTTTTTGGCGGTACAGTGGGTTGATTGCAAAGGCCTGGGTATGGGATGGGTAGCTACACCACTGCTTCTTTCTTCAAAACGATGACTGAAAACAGTGTAGTGGCAGGCAGATGGTTGCAAGGTACCCTTGGGGGGGATGGATCCAGATGGTTGCAAGGTACCCCCCTACCCAGCCTCCAGAAGGTTGCAAGGTACCCCTGGGGTCCGAAAAAAGGGTGTTTTTTGCATGCTTTTTTCTGCAAAATTGGCCGAGAAAATGGTACTTTTTTGCATTTTGGCCGAAAATTTGCCCAAAATAGATATTATATGGTGGTTTGCGCGCGGAGCGCGCGATTTTTGGGGTTTTGAGGTCGAAAAACACCCATTTTTGCCTATAAAAACCATAAATTGATGGTTGCAAGGTACCCTCCGGGATGGTTGCAAGGTACCTACCCTTCCCCCCCCCATCCCCCCCCAAAGGGGTGGTTGCAAGGTACCTACTCCTTAGGGGGGGGGAATCCCCCCCATCCCCCCCAGCCACTACACTGACTGAAAAGATCAAGAACTAGGAAATGTTATTGCGCGAAGCGCAAAAATTTTGAAAATTTTGGTTCAAAAAATGGTAATTTCGTTCGAATTTAGGCATACCGGGCCGGGCTGCTCGGCCCGGCCCGGCCCGGTCCCCCCAAATCTCCGGCCCGGCCCGGTCGACCAAGTCCAAAATCGCGGCCCGGCCCGGCCCGTTTCCGATCTCTGGTACCCGGGGCCGATTAGGAAATAAAAATCTTTGGAAAATCATCCAGGTGCCCTTGATCATCAGGTTTAATCGTTACACGCAGCTGGCTGGGGCCGGGGGTCTATTTTTTTCACTGGGGTCATTTTGGGGGTTCAATCTTGTGTAAAGGTCTTTGCGAAAGCGTGCAGATAAAATTTGAATTTGAATTTGAATTTATGGGGGGATCAATTATTGGGGGGTTATATTTTTCATTTGGCCCCCTGACGAAAAAATCTCTTTTAATAATGCCCCTAAAAATGGCCTGTTTAGGGTATTTTCTGCCTTTAACAGCGTTAATTACCGTAAAAACCTAAATACAGCCCCCCCGGAATAGAGCCCCCCCGTAATACAGCCCCCCCCCAAAAAGGGGTCAGTGAATTAATAGAGCCCCCCCCCCCGGAATAGAGCCCCATCTAAGTGACATCCCCTATACAGCAGTGTATTAACGCTTGATAGTGGTACACAAGTACATTTACGCACGTTTATTGTTAGTTCAGAGCACATAATACGCCTCTTATTGACGAATAGACACGAATAAATGCGGTTACAAGCGAAAAAACATCCTTTCAAACACCCTTTTCCGGGTTTTTAGGGGTATTTCTGGGAACAATTTTTTCAGGTTTGGGTCAGTGAATTAACAGAAGCCCCCCGGAATAGAGCCCCCCCGTAATAGAGCCCCCAAAAATGGGGTCAGTGAGTTAATGGAGCCCCCCTTCTATTTAGGTTTTTACGGTATGCTTAAAAAACCGTATTCGGCTGAAAACGCAAGCTTAAACAACGTTTGACACAACAACACAGCCTTGCCATACCACTAATCTGTCTGTGGTACGGTGAAGGTTTGGGGGTGGGGTTCTATTAATGGAGGGGTCAATTAATGGGGGGTTCTATTTTGGATTTCGAGCCATTTGGGTGGGGTTCAATTAATGGGTGAGCGGGGGGTGCTATTTCCGACAATACGGTAGGGATCATCAAGAGATTAGGATCGGGTAACCTCGCACCTCGGCCCGGCCCGGCCCGACTGACCAAAACTCCGGCCCGGCCCGGCCCGATTTTGGGGTCAAACAAAGGAAAAAATGGTGAAAAAGACCAAAATTTTCTTGGGGAAAGCATGTTTAGGTATATTTTTGAGAATAGGTTTCTGTAAACCAGGTCTATTGAGCTGAGCCCCACAATAAAATGTGCACATGTTCTGCGCGTGGCGCAATTTTTGGAGATTTTTGGTCAAAAAATGCGCTTTTGGATTAAACTTTCAACAATTCGGGCACTCCTTCGATACTCGGGCAAAGGAACGATACTATGTTACTGATTTCAGGGTTAGTTAGGCTTTCTTTTCAGGCCCAACCATTGTTGTTAGGCTTAGGCTTGGCCTACACGCAACGCAATGTATTATTAGGGGTGGCGGGGGCCTAAGCCTAAGCCCAAGCCTGAAAAGAAAACCTCAAATGTTCCTCTCTTGAGAACTGGGTCCCGAGTATCGAAGGAGTGCCGCAATTCGGGCCGGCAAGTCCGGCCCGACCCGGCCCGAGCCAAAAGTCCAAAACCCCGGCCCGGCCTGGCCTGGCCCGAACCTCGAGCCGGGCCGGCCCGATCCTAATCTCTGCAACTGCAACCCTCTACTCCTGCTGATAGGGAAGGGGAAGGGATCAGAGATTGCCCGACTGACTAAAACTCCGGCCCGGCCCGACCCGATTTGAAAGTCCAAAATTGCGGCCCGGCCCGGTCCGATTTTTTTGAGTCAAAGAAACAAATGGTTAAAAAAGCCAAAATTTGCCAAATTTTGTTGGGGAAACGATTTCAACAATTTTCAGGCACCGTAAAAACCTAAATACAAGGGGGCTCTGCTCTATTAATTCACTGACCCCATTTTGGGGGATTCTATTCCGGGGGCCTCTATTAATTCACTGACCCGAATCGGAAAAATTGTTCCCAGAAATACCCCAAAAAACCCCAGAAATGGGTTTGAAGGGATGTTGTTTTGCTTGTGATCGCATTTATTCGTGTCTACTGGTCAGTAGAAGGCGTATTATGCGCTCTAAACGAACAAAAAACGTGCATAAATGTACCTTGTGCACAACTATCAAGCCTTAATACACTACTGTATAGGGGATGTTACTTAGGCGGCTCTATTCCGAGGGGGGGCTCTATTAATTCACTGACCCTTTTTGGGGGGCTGTATTACGGGGGCTCTACTCCGGGGAGGGCTATATTTAGGTTTTTGCGGTATAAAAACAAAAAACCTGTAATTTTTGCAGCAAAAAATTTTCTTCCAAATAGAATCAGACACGGTCGGGCCGAAAAAACTCGGGCCGTGCCGGACTTCACGTTCCCGGCCCGAACTGTCGGGCCGGGCCGACCCCAGCCAGGACCTCGTCGGCCGGACCGGGCCGAGGTAATCCGGCCCGATTCCCACCTCTAGTACCAGGGCCACACCCAATACCCAATACCTTTTATTTGGTATTAGGTATGGGGTATTGGGTATTGCCCCCATGCCCACTCTCAACCACACGAAATATAAAAATTTCAGGCCATCGTTACTCAAACAACGAGCGCCATTCCCTGAAAAAAACAGCCATCAAAATGGTGATCGTTGTCGCGCCCAAGTGTGTGAAAGCAACGGGAAAACCGGCCGACGAACTCGAACTACAGGTCTCGCAGGCGCTCGTCGATCTGGAGGCCAACAGTGACATTAAACAGCAGCTGAGAGAGTTGTATTTCTGCAAGGCAAAGGTACGTTATACGACGTTGCAGGTGCAGGGACGTGGGCAGTGTTGGAGGTACTCGGGAGGGGGATACCTACTGCACCGGACTCGGAGAGGGGGATATCTACGGTACCAGAGCCGATGGCCTGGGGGGGTTATGTACCTAGGGGGGTTAGGTTTTTGGGTGAAAATTTTTAATGTTTTTATTATGTGTGGAATCGTGTGAAAACGTAGTATTTGCGCACGCAGAGCGCGAATTTTGGGTAATTTGAGGTAAAAACCACTGATTTTACACTAATTTTGGCCATTTTGGTAAAAAATTGGCACTTTTTGGGCAAAATCGGGCGGGGGATACCTGCTGTACCTGGGTGAAAATCGGGGGGGGGATACCTGCGGTACCACGCCAAATATTGGGGGGATACTAACTGTACCTTTGAAATGATGTTTTTTTTCGCTTGTAATCGCATTTATTCGAAAAAAACCGGTTTTTTTCGCCTGCCAGTATAGGTGGTTCTTTAGGGCGGGCTTAGGTTGAATCCGGAAACATTTCCGGAAAACGCCTTATTCTTGCAGCTGTTTTTCACTGCTGTTACATTATTTCTTGAGGATCGGAGACTCATTTCATTGTCGTGTGATTCAAGCTGGCCTTAAAATTGCTTCAGGAGCTGGACGCGCACGGCAAGAAGGCGCTGATCATCTACGTGCCGGCGCCCCAGCTGAAGTCCTATCAGAAAATCCACAATCGACTTGTGCGCGAGCTCGAGAAGAAATTTAGCGGCAAATATGTGCTGATTGTCGCCTGGGTTTGTTGTTTATTCAGCGGTTATTTTACGGATGGTTATTTGCCTTTCTAATTTCTCCACATGAGCATGAGTTTTTAAATTCGTTGCTGCTTTGTTTCAGAGGCGCATCATTGCGAAACCGAAACGTGGCAAGAACACGAAACCGTTGAAACAGAAACGCCCGCGGAAGTGAGATGATGTGCTTTTATTTTGTTATATTTTTTTACAACCTTCGGTGCATTTTTTACAAACTTCGGTGCACAAACTTGTTAATCCCGGCACAGTGTTTTCTCACAATTTTTACTCAGGCCATTTACATTTACGCAGGGTTTTCATTTACAAACGAATGCAAATCACACTTAGAATTTCCACGACTGTCAAATGTAAACTTTTTTAGACTTTATTCTTGAGATTGTGTCAACTGAACCTTGCAGTCGTACGTTGACGTCGGTGCACAACGAAGTGCTCGCCGATCTGGTGTATCCGGCCGAGATTGTCGGCAAACGAATTCGTGTCAAGCTGGATGGCAAACGTGTGATCAAGGTGCATCTCGACAGAAGTCAGGAGACCAACGTTGGACACAAGGTTGCATCTAGCTTTGTTGTTGGCTAAACTTCAGACACACAAAAATAAAATTCAACTGTTGCTTGTTTCTTTGATGTCAACTTTATCCGTTGCCGTTGGTATGGTTGTATGTAGTTTGTTTTGGCTTCCAAGTGAAGTAAAAACATGGCTTTTCGCTTCAGAAATTTGCACCTAATTTTTGTATACCTCGAAAATGTGTGGTCGCACTCAGACTTCACCCATCAAGTGTAAATTGCACCTGAACAATGAAAATAGATAGAGAGAATAAGAATTTTGACTGTTTCTCTTTTTCAGACCCAAACATTCGCGGCCGTCTACAAGAATCTGACGGGCAAAGAAGTCGTGTTCGAGTTTCCAGAAAATATCTACTAAAATAAAATGAAAAGAAAAGCAAGTTTTTGGCCTCCATTACAACTCACAAGCAGCATGTTATAGGCTAAACATTGTAATTGTTCTGTTGCTCCGTCTCTGTTTTCAAACATTATTAGTTGTTTGTTGGGCGCGAAGTCGTTGTTGTTGAAGTTTATTCTGAATAAAAGAGCACCGGATTTGAAAACAGCTATTATTGACGTTTTTCGTTCATTGTGGGTTTCGGAAATTGACCCATGCGCTTTTTGCGCGCGATATTTTCGAAAACGAAGTTTGTGTGAAGATTTGTTGGGGTGCTTTGATTTGTGCCTGGCTGAGTTTTCACATTTACGCAGTTATTGTTTTTGGTTTTATACTCTCTTTTTATTGTGTGGATTTTTGATTCGAAGAATCACATTTGTATTTCGATACTCGTGTGGCACTTTAACAAGCGTTTTCTATCCATCAAGTTTGTGAAACCAACGGTTTTGCAGACAACAAATTTTCTGAAACGCTGCACTGTGCTTATTGCATTCCGAGAAATACAACTGCACACTATGACATGAACCATATTCTGTCTGCTTTGCCTTCCTAACCCACCCCTCCATCATATTCGCAAGATGGTTGGTGTCAGTCAATCCAACACCAATGTCACGGCAATGCGCACTCGCCGATTAGTCATTGGATTCGGTGTGCTGCTGTTTGTTGACTTTCTGTGGGTATCGTCGTCCGAGCTAACCAGGGTGAGTTGTTGGCTTTTGTTCGGAAGTGTTTTCTTTCTGAGAAGCATTTTTTGTTAATTTTATTGTTTAATTTTTACGATCAAAAGCATCTGCATGAAACGCTACATTCCTCGCTCGCGTGTTATGCTGACACCTGCTTGGAACTGTAGCATTCTGCATCATTGCGCAAGCAATTCATAAAAGTGCACCTGTGCACCGCTGATCTGTGAAACTTCGGTTTGATGGGGAAATAAACAACTAGGCTGCATTTGTTATCCTTCGATTGATGCATGAACCCGACTTTCTGTTTTCAGTACATTTTCGTCGGCGAGCAGTTCCATCGTCCATTCCTGACCACCTACATGAAGACATGCATGTTCATGCTGTATCTGCTCGGATTTCTATTCCATCGACCCTGGAGAGATCAGTGTTTGGCCAATAATTCGGTGGTGGTTAGTTTCGCATTTGCTTGGTTTTCGAATTTTGGGAAAAGATTTCGTAAATTCTGTGATGTTTTTTTTGCACAGGATTTGGAGCTGGATGACATGTCGAACGTGATGATCGATCGCGACCTGGTTTGTCATTTTTATGTTCAGCTGATCAGTGTAGCGGCTGGGTTCACCCGTAACGGGTAGGTACCTTGCGACCATCAATTTATGGTTTCCATATTCAAAAATGGGTGCGCGCTGCGCGCGCTGGATATCATGCTGCACATGATACCTATTTTGGGCAAATTTTCCGGCCAAAATGCAAAAAAGTATAATTTTTTGGCCAGTTTTGCAGTGTTGTTTAGTGCAAGGGAAAAATACTTTTTTCGGACTCCAGCGGTACCTTGCAACCTTCCGGAGGCTGTGCAGGGGGTACCTTGCAACTGTCCTGCATCTATCCCCCCAAGGGTACCTTGCAACTGTCCTAGATCCATCCCCCAAGGGTACCTTGCAACCATTTGTCTGCTGCTATACTGCAGACGATTAATATGTAATAAACCAAATGCGGCAACTGGTCGAATATAAAATTGATTTCCGTATCTGAGCAGAAACGAAATAATCTCATAATAAGATGTGAAAGTGAGAAGTGACCGCCCTCTCGCTCGTGGCTGGCCGTGTGAGGCAATTATGTGTGGAAGTTCTTGACAGCCAATGTCACCACCACCAGCGTGTTCTGCACATAGAATCTATGTTCGTTACAGAACGCAGTTTATTTAGGGTCCCGCTGCGCCATGAATCAAATCGTGATCACAGCCATTTTTTTGTTCTGCAGAGTGAGCCATCATTCGAGCCGATCAACCAATGCAGCGACAGTGAGCGCAGCAGTGTTGTGTCGGACAGCGATGTGCCAAACGTGCCGTTTGATAATCCCGCTGAATTGGGCACCGCCACTGCTGTTGCCACCGCTGGTGCGTGTTTGTCTGTTATTTTGTGATTTTTTTTGCCAATCTTGGACGTTTGGTGACTCGCATGACCGCATATCAACCGCGCTGATAGATTTCGCACGAAGTAGGAATTCAAGCAGCAATACCGTGCCGATAGCTACCGGCTGTTTTGCAGCAGCCCCACCGCCCGACCCCGAGCCACCATCATCATCGGCACAGAAAAACGTGCGCTTCGCGAGAGTGCATGAAGTACGACGTTTGCCTGGTGCGTTGATGTTTATTCTTATATTAGTATTTTAATCATTAATTTAGCATAATTTCAGAAAGAACAAAGGGTGTAACAAATAAAAAGAAAAAGGTTCTTCAGACAGCGAGGCGACCGACGCAAAATTGTCCCGTCTTCCACACGATCTGTGGCTGCGCGCAGCCAGATTGATTCACAGACAACGGAACAGGCCTGCGATCAGAAACGTTGCGCATTTGGCGCTGCAATTCTGTTTGATTGTGAGTTTCGGCGTGGGAAAGTATTTTTGGGTCATGCACTGTACTGTATAAACGCGGTACATCGTCAGATTCAGTCCGACCCGGTATCATGTCGCTGATGTTTCACGAGTGAATGATCAGGATGGACAAAATGTGGTTGAGTGGTGACAAGTTGCGAGTGTCTTTAACTATACGTAAAACGCTTCGATGCTGTTGTTGTGTAACAGAATTTGTGATGGGCTGACCAGTGGGACGGTCAAAATAGAATCAGGTTTTTAGTTTTTTTGCAACATTTGAGCCATGCTAGCGTTTTCAATGCATATGCGTGGCATATACTGTCATAAAGAACCGTTTTTTTTTCAAGTACTTTTCCAGTACTTAAGAAAGTAATTTCGAAAAATATAACAATTTCAGTGCAAAATTTGTTCGAAGTGACGGGAGTGCTCTTGAAGAGTGTTGAAGTCAGTCGAAAACACTTGGTTTACACGCTTTTTGGCCCATTTTGGGCCGGTTAATTTTTGTGCTCGAGCCAATTTTTCATTGAAATCGAAAAACTCATCAGTTTTACATTACAATTTTTTGGAAAAATTGGGATAAAGTACCGATATTTTTTCGATCAAAAACCGAAAAGTTACCCACGGAAAAATAAATGGAAAAGTATTCGGGTCTCGGAAAAAACGCTTTTTTTCGAAAAAAAACCGGTTTTTTTTCGCCTGCCAGTATAGCGTGGCAGCGAAGTATTGGAACGCAAGCTGATTTGCGTAAGTTAATGAGCAGCGTATCGTATCCGATTTTAGTATTTACAAACTTCTATCATTATTTTCGCAGTGGTTTGTGGCCAACTACGGTTACCAAGCGGCACTAAACGACACCGAGCCGAGTATTGTCACTGCATTATCCTGTACCTCATCCTTATTCACATTGGTGTTGGCTGCAATATTTCCGTCGAATAGTGGCGATCGATTCACACTCACCAAGTTTCTCCTGGTTTTGTGCAGGTTTGGGTGCATTTTTTGATGATACTTGCTCGCTTACTATTTGTGATGTTCAGGTTTTCATGAAGCGTGCATACCTTCTCACTTTTATCTCAGCACTAACCTCATCACCCTGATATGTATTCTCATATCTTGGTATGCATATTCCAAGCGCAAGACCAACTTGTTTCGTCTCATCCGATCTTCTCGATGATCAAACTCGCAGAAGCTTTCAGCCGGAATTCATCTGCCAGGTGTTTGTTTGATTGTCGAGAATGCTGATGTTTCTCGCATGAATGACCAGGATTAAAAAATATCTGATGATGGTTTGTTACCTGAAAAGCCTAACTAGATTGAAGAACGACAGTAAAGACATATATGAACCCACATACTGCAGCATGCTTGGCGTGGCCACAGTGGTGTATTACGACAACACGAACTTGGAACTGAACATGCCACTTGGTTCCATTTGGGCGCTGGTTGGTGCACTGGGCTATGCCGTGTATTTGGTGATGCTCAGACGCAGAGTGGATAGTGAGGACAAGCTGGACATTCCAATGTTTTTCGGTCGGTTTTGATTTTGGGAGCTTCGTTTCTGACGATGGGTACCGTCACTTATTGTTGTAAGGTTGTCACGACTGCTTATGCACAGGGCTCTGAAGGTATTGGCACCCAAAAAGTATCGGATATGTATAGCATAGTTGAATGAAACAACCAATGATTTTTGGCAAACATTGGAACTTGAGACTGAACTGTTGGAGCGAAAAGAAGTTGCCTGCTTTTGTTCACGATTGCACCAGACAAGACAATAATTCTTTTGGGCTTTTATCGTTTTTTTCTGAGTTTTGTAATTGTGGTTCAATGTTGTCAATCGAAATCATCCAGCCCGGCTTTATTCAAGGGCCATTGAGTGTCTAGAAACATTCTATCAAGTAGGCGATAGCGACAAGACAAGATTGCTGTGAAAAGGGCATATTTTTCTTCAATTTTTCAGCGCAGAATCAGCATTGATCATGTCTGGCAAATTATCAGACTTCCTGGGTTTTGAGCGCACAAACTCATCAGTCGGTGATGTTTTACCAGGGCTATATTCTTTACCCGTACTGTACAATTAGTAGTAAATTGCGCACAAATGTCGACAAGACTACTTCTAGTGAAATAGACATCGTTTTACTTTACACAATAGGTTTCGTTTTTCTTTTCTTCCCTCTTCTCTGTCGCCTCCCCTTCACTCAAATCGCTCATCCTTGACGGCCCCCCCTCCGAATATTTGTGGTTGTGGTGCTTTCTTTATTTTTACTCGAAAATGCCCTAAAATAATTTTTGTTTGCTATCAGGGCTTTTCCTGCCAATTCGCTATCGCACCCTTGCGTCAGCCTGACCATTCCGATCCGTTCCGACACATATGTGGAAAGTAAGTGATAGCCCAGTGCACCAACCAGCGCCAAATGGAACAAGTGGCATGTTCAGTTCAAGTTCGTGTTGTCGTAATACACATGTGGCCACGCCAAGCATGCTGCAGTATGTGGGTTCATATATGTCTTTATGTCGTTCTTCAATCTAGTTAGGCTTTTCAGGTAACAAACCATCATCAGATATTTTTTAATCTGGTCATTCATGCGAGAAACATCAGCATTTCGACAATCAAACAAACACTGGCAGATGATTGGCTGAAAGCTTTGCGAGTTTGATATGAGAAGATCGGATGAGACGAAAAAGTTGGTCTTGCGCTTGGAATATGCATACAAGATATGAGATACATATCAGGGTGATGAGGTTAGTGCTGAGATAAAAGTGAGAAGGTATGCACGCTTCATGAAAACTGAACATCAAAATAGTAAGCGAGCAAGTATCATCAAAAAATGCACCAAACCTGCAAAAACAGGAGAAATTGGTGAGTGTGAATGATCGCCATATTGAGGAAATATTGCAGCCAACACAATGTGAGATAAGGATGAGGTACAGGATAATGCAGTGACAATACTCGGCTCGGTGTCGTTTAGTGCCGCTTGGTAACCGTAGTTGGCCACAAACCACTGCGAAAATAATGATAGAAGTTTGTAAATACTAAAATCGGATACGATACGCTGCTCATTAACTTACGCAAATCAGCTTGCGTTCCAATACTTCGCTGCCACGCTATACTGGCAGGCGAAAAAAAACCGGTTTTTTTTCGAAAAAAAGCGTTTTTTCCGAGACCCGAATACTTTTCCATTTATTTTTCCGTGGGTAACTTTTCGGTTTTTGATCGAAAAAATATCGGTACTTTATCCCAATTTTTCCAAAAAATTGTAATGTAAAACTGATGAGTTTTTCGATTTCAATGAAAAATTGGCTCGAGCACAAAAATTAACCGGCCCAAAATGGGCCAAAAAGCGTGTAAACCAAGTGTTTTCGACTGACTTCAACACTCTTCAAGAGCACTCCCGTCACTTCGAACAAATTTTGCACTGAAATTGTTATATTTTTCGAAATTACTTTCTTAAGTACTGGAAAAGTACTTGAAAAAAAAACGGTTCTTTATGACAGTATATGCCACGCATATGCATTGAAAACGCTAGCATGGCTCAAATGTTGCAAAAAAACTAAAAACCTGATTCTATTTTGACCGTCCCACTGGTCAGCCCATCACAAATTCTGTTACACAACAACAGCATCGAAGCGTTTTACGTATAGTTAAAGACACTCGCAACTTGTCACCACTCAACCACATTTTGTCCATCCTGATCATTCACTCGTGAAACATCAGCGACATGATACCGGGTCGGACTGAATCTGACGATGTACCGCGTTTATACAGTACAGTGCATGACCCAAAAATACTTTCCCACGCCGAAACTCACAATCAAACAGAATTGCAGCGCCAAATGCGCAACGTTTCTGATCGCAGGCCTGTTCCGTTGTCTGTGAATCAATCTGGCTGCGCGCAGCCACAGATCGTGTGGAAGACGGGACAATTTTGCGTCGGTCGCCTCGCTGTCTGAAGAACCTTTTTCTTTTTATTTGTTACACCCTTTGTTCTTTCTGAAATTATGCTAAATTAATGATTAAAATACTAATATAAGAATAAACATCAACGCACCAGGCAAACGTCGTACTTCATGCACTCTCGCGAAGCGCACGTTTTTCTGTGCCGATGATGATGGTGGCTCGGGGTCGGGCGGTGGGGCTGCTGCAAAACAGCCGGTAGCTATCGGCACGGTATTGCTGCTTGAATTCCTACTTCGTGCGAAATCTATCAGCGCGGTTGATATGCGGTCATGCGAGTCACCAAACGTCCAAGATTGGCAAAAAAAATCACAAAATAACAGACAAACACGCACCAGCGGTGGCAACAGCAGTGGCGGTGCCCAATTCAGCGGGATTATCAAACGGCACGTTTGGCACATCGCTGTCCGACACAACACTGCTGCGCTCACTGTCGCTGCATTGGTTGATCGGCTCGAATGATGGCTCACTCTGCAGAACAAAAAAATGGCTGTGATCACGATTTGATTCATGGCGCAGCGGGACCCTAAATAAACTGCGTTCTGTAACGAACATAGATTCTATGTGCAGAACACGCTGGTGGTGGTGACATTGGCTGTCAAGAACTTCCACACATAATTGCCTCACACGGCCAGCCACGAGCGAGAGGGCGGTCACTTCTCACTTTCACATCTTATTATGAGATTATTTCGTTTCTGCTCAGATACGGAAATCAATTTTATATTCGACCAGTTGCCGCATTTGGTTTATTACATATTAATCGTCTGCAGTATAGCAGCAGACAAATGGTTGCAAGGTACCCTTGGGGGATGGATCTAGGACAGTTGCAAGGTACCCTTGGGGGGATAGATGCAGGACAGTTGCAAGGTACCCCCTGCACAGCCTCCGGAAGGTTGCAAGGTACCGCTGGAGTCCGAAAAAAGTATTTTTCCCTTGCACTAAACAACACTGCAAAACTGGCCAAAAAATTATACTTTTTTGCATTTTGGCCGGAAAATTTGCCCAAAATAGGTATCATGTGCAGCATGATATCCAGCGCGCGCAGCGCGCACCCATTTTTGAATATGGAAACCATAAATTGATGGTCGCAAGGTACCTACCCGTTACGGGTGAACCCAGCCGCTACACTGATCAGCTGAACATAAAAATGACAAACCAGGTCGCGATCGATCATCACGTTCGACATGTCATCCAGCTCCAAATCCTGTGCAAAAAAAACATCACAGAATTTACGAAATCTTTTCCCAAAATTCGAAAACCAAGCAAATGCGAAACTAACCACCACCGAATTATTGGCCAAACACTGATCTCTCCAGGGTCGATGGAATAGAAATCCGAGCAGATACAGCATGAACATGCATGTCTTCATGTAGGTGGTCAGGAATGGACGATGGAACTGCTCGCCGACGAAAATGTACTGAAAACAGAAAGTCGGGTTCATGCATCAATCGAAGGATAACAAATGCAGCCTAGTTGTTTATTTCCCCATCAAACCGAAGTTTCACAGATCAGCGGTGCACAGGAAGATTGTTCCAAAGCGCGAAATGCACTTTTATGAATTGCTTGCGCAATGATGCAGAATGCTACAGTTCCAAGCAGGTGTCAGCATAACACGCGAGCGAGGAATGTAGCGTTTCATGCAGATGCTTTTGATCGTAAAAATTA
>JASAMV010008503.1:0-18516 GCA_030248065.1 Rhynchonema sp. JSB1_4
GTCCATAAATTTAGTTATGCTTCTTGCACTTACTTATCTTTCTTCTGTTATGTATTATTGAGTTGCTGTGCACGCAATAAAGCAAACTAATAATTATTCGAAAAATGTTGGTGAGCCCCAAAGTGCCTAGGTTTTGCTCCGTAAACAGCGGCTCAGATGCTGTTCCGTGCCAGCCAAGCCACACTGTATGCAGTGGTTGTATCACGTATTGTTGGTCTGCCGCCGATCTCAAAACAAACCTCTGTTTTTTTGGTGCCCAGAGGATCACCGCCGAATAACTGGGTGGCATGTGCAATGCAAGAAATAAGTTATGCACAACGGTGCTGCATGCTTTCTGACAAGCCGTGTTTTTATTCACTGCGATACGAATCGGTCCATGAACAGTGACAGGCGCATGCCCCTCGTTCACCCGCAGCTGGCAGCTGTTTGTTTGTCTTTGGACTGGATTGCAGCTTTCCATTTTCAATGCGGCACTCCTGTGCACGTGCACTAACACAACAACCAGAAACCAGCATAACTCGTCCCCCCACCTCTCGCACAAGCACAGTTCGGTCCTGTGTGTGATGATGTTTGTTTTGGTGTTCGCTCGTCGACCAAGATGCCTCGTACAAGTGTATTTTCTGTCTTTTTGTGTGCTTCTGTGACTTGTATCCACAGCGGACTTGCATCGATATCAAATATGGGCAATGCATCTTCTGTATGTTCTGCACAGTTCGTAATGTTACCCTCGTGTGGTGGGTGACAACCAACAACTACATGCTGTATTGTATTGTGTGCTGGCTGGCAGGTCACTGTCAGCCCCAGCCGTAAGCACAGTTGCAGAAATTGTTGTCTCCGAATAAGCGAGAAATTATGTGATCATGTTTCTTTACCGTCCGCACATTGAAATTCTTGCGCATCGTTTCTCTTGCCAATTTTTCTGCGCACTGCATAACTGCAGCGACTAACATTGTACGTATTGCTTGCAAAAACAACGGCGCCGAAAGCAGCAAAATGCTCTCAACTCATTTCGTACGTGATGATGCGATTGTACTGACACAAATTAGTAGTTGCAATGTTGATAGTAAGTGGCCCTTTAGTTATGCTGATAAGATCTTTGAGCTCAGCAGTGCCTCACGCACAAGTGCAACCTGGCCACGCAATTGTCTTCAAGTGCATTGTTCAGTTCATCATATCAAAATTGTCACTGGCGTTTCGCGCCATGCTAACATAGACGGTGTTTTTGAATTCCCAGTCGCCTGCTTCTGCCCAGATTTTACGTAACCCAATGCTTGGTGTCGTATCGGTTCGTCAGGTCACAGCAGCTGCTGTCGCCGCCAGACAGCGCGCAAAGTTTGACGCGCAGCAACTTTTAGTTATGTGCTAGAACAGCACACACAACCCAGGCAGAGGATGTTTTATTGTCAAAAGTGGCTGGCTAACTTGCCCATTTGGCGTGCACGTTGTGCGTTGTGCAAGCCACAGCGGTGTGCATTTTTGTGCCTGCAAGGATGTAGCTAACACAGAAAGTAAAGGTACTTACGTACGCACGTCAGATGCTTATGCACTTTTTAACAACAGGCAATCTATCCGATGCTGGTCTCTTTCCTGGAGACAATCGCGGTCTCTCGCTGTGTAGTGGCTGACTGTGTTGGTGGTCTGGTCGTTCGTGTCATTGTGCTCCGCCAACGTTTGGTGCGCTTGCTGGCTGGGGCACTACGTCGTACTTTATATGTCCCATAAGGCGAACGAGGAACCAGCTGTGCTTTGTGCTATTGGCTTTGTGTCCTGGTTTCTCGTTCAGTCGCTGTCACACCGACGAGGTCTGCACATCGCCTCACCACCTGTCAAGTGGCACAGTCGTTTTTCGCTGATAACTTTGCGTGCGACAGCGTTTGATCAATCACGATAACTTTGACCAGAACCAGCTTTAATCTCATTTCAACAGTCAACGTGTTCGATCTCTGATTTCAGACTCCCGTTCTGTATTGTACATATTGTATTTCGTCATTATCGTATTCAATCACCTGCCATTTGCTCAATGGGTGTCAAACGTCGTCTACACAATGCACGTGCCAGTTTCACACGCAAGTTCGGTTTTGCGTCATCGCGCAGTGCTGCGGCCAGCGGCAGTGGTCGCATGCGTGCGCGTACGAACAGCGGGGTGTCGACCAAATCGTTGGAATTGGGCATCAAGGCCGAACAATCAACCAACAACGATGACAGCACAGGGGTGACATCGACAAAATCGACGCCGGCAGCGTCAGG
Organism: Rhynchonema sp. JSB1_4; assembly: GCA_030248065.1. Lineage (NCBI taxonomy): Eukaryota > Metazoa > Nematoda > Chromadorea > Monhysterida > Xyalidae > Rhynchonema > Rhynchonema sp. JSB1_4. Next base: position 2,248 of record JASAMV010008503.1, read on the forward strand.
CACACATCGACGGGTGTCATTGAAGAAGGTGCTCACGGCGCCACCGGACTCTCCGATGTTGTGCGGCAATGATGTGCAGCAACTACTGCCACCTTCGTGTGCTCAACAACGACTCAGACCAATGCCGAATGTGCCTAATGGCGTCCCTGCTGCCACAACCTCGACATCGACACCCACGTTCGTCAGGTTCGATTGATGCTTGCGTGATGTCTCAAAATATGACGTGGCATGTGCATCGAATGACACGTTTCCGCTACCGGAATAAATTCGTGCCTTTGTGTATTATGACTGTGGACTCAGGCTGTATCAGCCACTGACTACCCTACCACTCGTCTCGCTCCTGAGCCCCAAGAGCAAGCTGTGCAGTCCTTGGATTGTGAGGGGTTCCTCTCGGGTACCCTTTCTCCCCCTCCGTGGTCCGTGGTACCCCTGCCCTGCTCTCCCGTCGGGTATGCTTTCTTCCACCAATTTTTGCCCAAAATAGGCAAATTTTAGGTTAAAATATGCATTGTAGGCCTAAGATAGGTGATTTTCACGTTGTTGACAAAAATAGCCTTGCCATGCTTTGCTCTATGCGCAAAAATCGCGTGCGCTTATCGAAACTGCACGTGTTCTAGTTTTATCCTCCTCTACCTCACAGTCGTTCATCATACTGTTGGATTAGTGGGCTCTTGCGGCGGGCGAACGGAGGAAGGCAACAACGCCCTGCTTCATGCTAGTGTCTCGGTTCGAAATAAATACATTGCGACTGGTCGTGATTTGGTCAGTATCTGTGTGTGAGTGATGGGGCTATGTATGTACATGTGCGTGTGTGTATCCAAGCGTTCTGCTTTTTTGACGACCGCGTTGAATCATGCTGCACAGTGCACATGGATGCTATGAGCTCACGCGTCGTTTTACGGACTTATTTGACTGTGCGGTTGAGCTGGCTGGCTGCACCGATGGGGATGGACTTTGGGCTATTTTATGACTTTGGTACACTCACAACAGCTATAAATTTGCCATTGTCCATCCATGTGACATCCAAACATACAATCGCTTGTTGACGTTGCGCATGTTTCCATGTCCATGTGAGGCTACTGTACCTTACTGTCATTTCAGCAACCAAACAGAAGTGGGCCATACGTGTCGTGGTGCAATCACGCTCAACAACGCCCTTATCCATACGGAGAATGCCACAAACTTTGCTGTCGGTTGTGGCACACAGGTGTTCCACTTGAAAGCGGCCAACGAACGTGAACGACAGAAATGGGTGACAGCCCTGGAATTGGCCAGACATCGGGCCATCAAGAAATTGGAGTCAGGTGAGATTCAACGGTTGCATCTGAATTCCGCCCAATTGTTGCTAATAGACTTTATAAAAACTGCTGCTCTCTAAATTACAGATGAAGAAGAAGAGATCAAACTCGAGAAAGAGTTGAATGAGGGAGGCGACAGTCGTATCGACACCCAAAGTGCCATAAAAATTATGGATGCAAAAATGGTTGATCTGCAAACCTGTCAACAAATGCTCGGTACTTTGTGGTTGGCCGTTTGTGATGTTTTTGGGCTGTGCGGTGCATTGGTATATTGCACGAACGTGTCACAATACCGGGCGTGCAGAGATCAGTGAACCAACTACGGGCGAACTTAGGGCGGACTTAGGTTGAACACGGAACACGGAACACGGAAATAATTTACATACAAACCAGTTTCATGGATTTCCGTGTCACGGAAATATTTCCGTGCACGGAAATATTTCCGTGCACGGAAATATTTCCGTGTTCCGTGTTCCGTGACAAAATTTTTAAAATCACGGAACACGGAAATATTTCCGTGTTCCGTGTTCCGTGATTTTCAAAATTATCACGGAACACGGAAATATTTCCGAGTTCCGTGATTTTCAAAATTTTACCACGGAACACGGAAATATTTCCGTGCACGGAAATATTTCCGTGTTCCGTGATTTTCAAAATTTTACCACGGAACACGGAACACGGAAATATTTCCGTGTTCCGTGTTCAACCTAAGTCCGCCCTGAGGTTGAACACGGAAACCGGAACACGGAAATAATTTGCATACAAACCAGTTTCGTGCATTTCCGTGCACGGAAATATTTCCGTGGCACGGAAATATTTCCGTGTTCCGTGTTTTTTATTTTCACGGAACACGGAAATATTTCCGTGTGAATAGTTGTTGCTGTTTGCATCAACACGCGGGCTTTTGACGTCAGCACGCTGGCTTTTGTCATCATCACTGCAAAAGCATCGTTTGCGTGCCTGAATCATTGCCGTGTTCCGTGGCACGGAAATATTTCCGTGTTCCGTGATTCTCCAAAATATTCACGGAACACGGAAATATTTCCGTGTTCCGGTTTCCGTGTTCAACCTAAGTCCGCCCTACCACTGTGTTTCAATTCCGCGCTTGCCAAATAAAGGTGGTGCCTTTTACCCATTGCAGTGAAACACGGCCAGTCGCTGCACAAAACGTTGTCGGATCTCGAGTCACAAGTGGCGCACTCGGCCGACCCCGATATGGCGCCGCGACTTAAGATTGCTAACGAACGCGCCACGCTGTTCAGGATTACGGCTGATGCTGTGCTCAAGGTTGGGGGCATTGGTTGTTCACCTGCACATGGCAGACCCGTCTCAGTTTTACGTCGCAAACTGCAGCGCGCTTGGTATAGTGTGGTGTTTTTTTGTTTTTGGTGTTTGATTTTTCTGTGTGTTATTGTGCCAAACTACAGCGCCATACATAAAATAATGTTTGTCATGTTAATCGCTACGTCATTACACATTACGAAGGTGCAGTTGTGTGTTGACTGTGCAGGCACGTGCACGGAGACAAGTCCCACCTGATTCCGCGCTTTTGTCACTAACGTTAACGTGCGCAAAAAAAGTTGGCGCAAAGTCGACGAAACTAGTGCCGCACTTGTATTTGTGCATCTGGATGTCATTGTGTAGATAAAGAGAATGCCCACTTGTATTTTCTGAAATGTGACATGCATTGTACCAGAATACCTTGCGCATAAGCGAATCATAATGTATCCCATTTGATCTGTCACACATGATTCTACCACCTTCACACAGGTGTGCTCCGAGTTCATGCAGTCGGCACAGGCGCACAATCGTCGTTGGCAATATCTGCTCGAACATGAACATCAACAACGATTGCAGCTGCAGGACCAGATTGAACAACTGGCCCGGCAACATTCGATACTCGAACGGGCGGCTATGAATCCGGTCAGGTCCGCTGACAACAATATACCCACGACACCAGGTTGGTTGGTGCACGAAACACAGGGGTACTCGGGGTAAATGATACGGGTTGTTGGATGCTGTGCTTTGGCTCAGTTGCTTGCTGGGCGACTACGTTGGATACAGTTCAAGCTCAAGTCTGTTCTGCTCCCAATTAGCGCCGCTTGTATTTGCGTTTGATAGGTGTTGGGGATTGGGGGGGGGCTAGAGTGGGGGCGTGGTGGTCAGTTCGACACCGATGTGTAGTAAATCACATCAACGGACGTTTTTGATTGCAGTCTATTCGGACAGCGACGACGACACGACGTTCCACGACGCGACCGAGGAACTCGATTCGCTCACGGTGGTCACCACTGAAACGTTGGTTGTTCGGGGGGGGGGGCTTATAGCTGCACTAATGTTGGAAGGCACTTAGTTTTGGCGCGGCCTGAATTGCCTGAAGTTTCTATTCGGACAACAGCTCCGATAATCCAAGATTGCTTACTGTACGGCCGGTTGCCTAATGCAAGCTGATTTGCGAGGTCTAATCAGTAAAACGCGCGCGTGTTTCCAATGCAAAGCGGGTTAGCTTATTAGCGTGCACGCTGATCCGCTTTTTTACGGATAGAACTGGTTCTATTTTTTGTGGATTAGCACTGGAGCGCATGTTAAGCAGTTTATTACGTTCCATGAAAGCGACATGAAACAACATGTGAAATGATCGTGCTGCGCTCATTGGACATAATTCTGTTGCATTTTTTGTGCCCAAAAATTTCATCGAACGTTGTTTGCAGCCCGGGCAGCAGCAGCAAGCTGTATCGATCTTCAAGCGAGGTGTCGACCGATCGTGAAGCGCTGGACGATGAGCGTCGAGCGGCCATGCAATTGGCCAGGGCGGCCACTGAGGAGTACTTCCAAGCCACCATTGTTACTCGGCCAGGCATGAAGGTTTGCGGTCGTTTGTGGGAGACAAGAGTTATGCACGCGCAAGTGTAAGGAATGTTCTGTCCCACTTGGCCAGGGTATTTTGTGAACAAACATAAAATGAGAATTTGCTGGGCTTGCGTCTGCGAACAACGGCGACGAAAAATCACAAATGACGTGTGATTTCAATGGGTTGTTCACAGGGTCAAGGGCTTTTTGTGTGCTATCACCAACGGAATTCGCTTCGCCAACAACAAATTGACGTCATCTTTAAAAATTATGAAATGAAGCCATTAGCAATCTATACTTTTTGAGACGTTACACTTAACGAACATGGTGTTTCAGTCACGTGACCCATCAGTGGATCGTGAGCTTGGCGGCCATGGAGGTGGTGCAAGTGCCGGCCAAACGCAGCCGTACAAAAAGACCAGTGGTGGCGACTCGGCGATGGTATCGAGGAAGTCCGTGCCATCGACCGCACGTCGTTCGTCTTTGCCCCCGCGCCCCGTCTCCAGCATCAGTCTCTGGTCGATCATGCGCAATTGTATCGGCAAGGAGCTGTCAAAAATACCCATGCCGGTTGGTTTGTTGTTTGATTATATGGGCTCATTGGTTATCTCAGTGGACACTTCGTTTCGCCTGTCTTCTATCAACGCGGCCGAAATCAAAAGCGTAACCGCGCAACCACGCGTAACTCCACCTTTAGTTGTTACAAATGTGCGTACAGTATGCCGTCCTTGAAAACAATTATCATTTTCGTGCATATACCTACGTACGAACTTCGCCTCACTGAACCGTAATCCACTCCACATCTTGCACAAGAAAGCTGACAACTGCCGCGTGAATTCTCATGACGTGCAGTGCTGCTTACTTGGTGTTGTTCCTTTGTTGTGATTTACCCCTTTTTGGACAATTCGTGTACAACCTAAGAATTTAGAAAAAAGACTTTGATCCAACGAGTCAACAACATTCAGGTGAACTTCAACGAGCCACTGTCGTTCCTGCAGCGTATCACCGAGGATCTCGAGTACGCATCGCTGCTGGATCGCGCCGTCACCAAAACGGCCGACTCCACCGAACAAATGTGCTACGTCGCTGCGTTCTCGGTTCGTTCGTTGCTGTTTTTGATGTTGGGGTCACAAACTCACTCTTGTTGGTTCGTCACTAACGAAAGCTCGGGGCTCCCTCACCGCGGTCGGTCTTGGAATCAGGCTGGGCCAGATCTTATTCGTAAATGTTTTAGAATCAGAAATCGTCCAACGCAAATCTTGTTGTTTGACCACTAGTATTCAACTTTACGCTGGTCGAATGTTTGTTTCTTAAAGGTTTCCGAATGCGCTCACATAATAAAAAATTTGCCCACACCCGAAGTCCGAGACCGACCTCGCTATTGACTTTTACCTGGACAACGTTTTATGCACCGTGCGCGAACCCATTCAAAAACGTGTTCACCCGCTACAGGTGAGCATGTACTCAACAACGAGCAACAATCGTGCGACCAAACCGTTCAATCCATTGTTGGGCGAGACCTACGAATGCGATCGGTGTGATGATTTGGGATGGCGATCACTCGCTGAACAGGTATGAACGCTATTTGGGCGCTATTAGAATGTTTCAAAAGTGCCTTGATGCACTGTTTAGCCAGCTAACTTCTGCGTTTGGCTTGATGTTGATTGAAAGGCAAACTTACCCACTCTGTTACCGTTATCCCAGTCGATCATCACGATGACCAATTCATCCGGAAACCTGACACGGATTTCAGGTGAGCCACCATCCGCCGGTCGCAGCGCACCATGTCGAGGGCAATTCAGGCTGGTGTATGTACCAGGAGTTCTCCATGACATCCAAATTCCGTGGCAAATATCTGTCTGTGATACCCACTGGCGTCTCGCATTTGACACTCGGAAAGTTGGTTTCATTTCAACAACGTTTATTTTGGCGTCCCTTTGGAGTTTCTTTATTTTTTGCATTTGAATCAGTGCGGGGAAGTAGCAGTAGCTAGAAAATCCCAACGTCATTCTATTGCCATGTACTGCCATGGCAGAGCTCAATTTCTAACAAGATTGTTGATTTATGAGTGTTTGCTTTACAACGTCACGCCGATGGTCTCGAATACCCCGCGAAACCTAGGCGTAGACAGGACTCCAAATTAATTTTTTCAATAATTTGCTAAATACAACAGTCACACAATGCTCTCGCATCCCTTTACAGCAATGGTCATCACTACACGTGGCGTCGTGTCACCACGACCGTGCACAACATCATTGTGGGCAAATTGTGGATCGACCATCACGGAGAGACTACCGTCGAGAATCACGTGACCGGTGATAAATGCATCATCAAATTCCAGCCGTACTCCTACTTCTCGAAGGAAACGCCCAGGAAGGTATGTTCGCGATCGGGTCTCTCTCGGTGTTTCCGCCTTGGTTCGTTTGTCCTCGTTCTTTGATGAAAACAATCAAATCATATGACAAGGGTGCTTGTTGTTTGTTGCACCAATATTACTTACCCCTTCTGCCACTGTCAGGTGACGGCGATCGTTCAAGACAAGAGTGGTCAGGTACGATGGTTGCTGCAAGGCACCTGGGACTCGCATCTGGATTGCATGAAAGTGCTCGCCACTGATGATCTGACCAGCAACAAACGCATCGAGACTGATCGCGCTAGACGCATTTGGCAACGCAACCCGGCACTGTACGTTGGGGGGCACTACGTCCAAAGTTGAATATGGAGTAAAGGCAGATAAGTACATTATCGGCGTCGGTGGCCGAGTACATTGGGTAGAGAATGCCTTAAACCCAAAGATCACAAGGATTCCGATTACCTAAAATTACAGGTATCTCAAGCAAGAACAGGACAGCTAACAATTCCATTCTTTGTGTGAACTGTGTGGGAATGTGCTTTTTAGTAGACTGTATCTACCTGACTTCCCTGACGAGCGATGCGGCCGCTCTTCGTCAATGCTAATGCACCAGATGGCCATGTGATCCTGATAAGATACCAAGATGATTCTATGAAAGCTGGTTTTCAGGCCGGGCGCTGAGAAGTTCTACCATTTCACGCGCTTGGCCGTTGAGATGAACGAACCAGAAGACGGCGTCGCACCGACCGACAGTCGAATGAGGCCTGACCAACGACTGATGGAGGTTGGTTTGGATGCTTGTGTTTGTGGGAACAGGACACCACCATGTGTCGATTTGTGTTTGTCACCACGCCAAAGTCGATAGCATCTGTTTTGTCTCTGACTGGGTCGGAAAACAACCCTTTTGTACTTGAAACCAGCACTAGGCACTTTCAGTCAGTGGTGTCGTTGAGAAATCGAAATTTTCCCATACCCAGCCCAATTTTCGGGAAATTTCCCATACATACCCCCAAAAATCAAAAATTTCCCATACCAAGGGGGGGTTTTCCAAAAACTCAAAAATTTCCCATACCCGAGGGTGGGGGTTTTGAAAAAAATGACCCCAAAAATCTTCTAAAAGTGCCAAAATTGGTCTAAAAAGTGCTTAAAACAGAGTTTTCTTGCGGTAGTAAGCGATTTTTGACATTTTTGGACGAAAAATGGCCAATTTTGGTACTTCTCTGGGTCAAAAAGTCATTTTTAGGGGTGCTTGTTCCAAAAGTGAAAAATTTCCCATACCCCATATCCCCGGCCGATTTCCCATACCCCATACCAGGGGGGTAACCCCCAACCCCCGGGTGGGGTCGAAAATCCCGAAAAAAAAGTCCCGAAAAAAAAATCCCGAAAAATAAAAATCCCGAAAAAAAATCCCGAAAAGCAAAAATCCCGAAAAATGAAATTGAGGAAAAATACAAAGTTTAAGGTGCAGAAAGGGGTATTCATGTAGTTGGAGTCCATAATTTGGGCAATGGATCAGTTGGGGCTCAAGATATTGAAATTCTCGTTCGGTCATGTCTTCCTGGCTGGCAGCCTAAACCTAAGCCTAACTCTGAATGAAGGCCTGGGCGTTGTATTTTTGTGGATAGTTCCTTTACGTGGACAGGTCTTCCTGGCTGGCAGCCTAAGCCTAAGCCTGAAATAAAGCCTGAGCATGTGTATTTTTATTGATGTTTTCTTCGTATGAACAGGTCTTCCTGGCTGGCAGCCTAAGCCTAAGCCTAACCCTGAATGCAAGCCTGAGCACCAGCTACATGAATGCCAACTTCTGACAAAAAAATTTGGTCCATTGCTACACCTTTTTATTTTTCGGGATTTTTTCGGGATTTTTGCTTTTCGGGATTTTTTTTTCGGGATTTTTCGTTTCGGGATTTTTTTTTCGGGATTTTCGACGGCCACTCAACCCCCCCCCCAACGACACCACTGCTTTCAGTCCCGAATTTGAACAGAAACAAAAGTTATCCAATTATTGAGTGAGGTTCTGGGCGCCCGTGGTCGCTGTGAAGTGTATGGTTGACCAGGCTGTGCTTGCTTGCATAATGCATCATCCATTTTGTATTCTCCCACTACAGAACGGGCGTTGGGACGAGGCAAACGCCGAAAAGGCGCGACTCGAAGAGAAACAACGGGCCAAACGACGATTGAATGAGGAACAGCACGAGCGAGCCATGATCGAAGGTTGGTCATTGATTGCGGCTAGATTGGCTCAATGGCCATTCGTTAGAGCGCTATGGCTCTCCAAGGAGCCTTACAAATCTTCAGGCCGATAAATTTTTTGTGAGAAACACAAGATAAGTTTTGACTGTGAACCACGTTTGTGTCGAACACCTCGCATCTCAGCTGTGACCTTGGCCCTGACAATACACAAATGTTGTGCCCTCAGTCAAGAATCATTATTGTTGCGTGATGTTTCAAGGCCGTCCGTGGGATGAGTACCGACCGGCGTGGTTCGCCAAAAAGATGGACAAATACGAGGGTGGTGTTGTGCATGTGTACAATGGCGAGTATTGGCCGTGCAAACAACGTTCCGATTGGGCTCGATGTCCCGATATTTATTGATTGATTGGTTACGGTTTCAGATTAATCGATTGGTTTGCTTGCCTATCAGCTCGTTTCGCGAATGTGTCTCTGCTGTGCGTGAGTGTGTGTGTTTGACCGTTCGGGTGTTTTCCTCATTGTGCATGCGTGTTTCTGCAGCATACTGATCTTCTAAATATATCTGCAAGATATTTCGGCTCTGCTTTTTCGTTTATTCTCATTGATTCGACCCATATGTAATTTATTCCAGTCTTGAACTGTTTTCATCAGTTTTCGCAGGGTCGATCACGTATAACGGCATCGGTTCTGCTCTGTTGTTTTATTGTTTCTGATTAATCGTAACCATACGTTTAGCTATAGTCTCGGTGTGCATGATGTGCTGAATGTACATTTTCCAGCAGAAAATATTGCGTCGTTGTGTTGAAACATGATAGATTCTAGCCGTTTGAACTTTATGGTCCAGCTGTGATACTCCTTCCACGTGTTTCCGTGTTTTCTTGTTTATATTGCATACTGACCTTCTATCATCAAAAATCCGCTTTGTTCCACATGCATCCAGTTTAATTGTGCGCTGCTCCCTCCTCGTTGAGTTTTCCATTTTTTCACATTAACCTGTTCAGCGTCCAAGGGCCGGTACACTTCACCCCGGGCTGACCACTTATTTCGGCGGACTCGTTGTTTCTACAGTCTTTGTATTTATTTCCAACTTTGGTGATGTGCCATGCGATCATATGTAGAACACAGGACGATTGTCTACTGTTTTTAGTCAGGTCCGACACAAAACTTCTTCCAGCAGTTTATGATTGTGAGTACTGTTAGTGGTTTATTTTGTGTAACATTTATCACAGATGGTCTATTGTAGGCGATATTAGATATGCAAGTATACGTATGTACGTATAGGCAAACTACACCAACACGAGCTGGCAGGGCAGAATAGTGAAACATTCATACATGGCTGCTGATTTGCTAAATGTTGCACGTTGAAGAATACAAAGTAGAGCATGATGATTTTCTCTTTCTGTTTTTTTCAATACACACCACCTTCGAAATCGGGCTCGTGTTGGCGTAGTTTGCCTTTACACCTGATTGGATTGTTTGGGGTTATCCTATGCTCTGTGATGCATTTTTGGGTTTGATTTCATGCAAAGCGGTTATTTTTGTACCTACCATTACGTATTCGCCAAGCTGGTTGCAAGCAAAGCAAGAATGAATGTTGGGAGACCTATAATCGATTTTGAAATGGGGATTTCGTCCTTGTTTATTTGAAGCACAAAATGGCAGTGAAGCATGTGCACGTTGTAGTGCAAAATACATAAAGTGTCTCAAAAACACCTCTGCTCGCTGGTTTTCAGGTATCCGCCGTGTGAATCAACCACGTTACAGACGGATCTAATAAAGCCTTTATAACAGCTACTGGACGGTATTTTTGAGAAACACTCTACATAAAAATAGCGGAACTATTAAATAAAAAATTAAATAAAGCATCTTTCGTAATATGCATACACAATATGCGCGAGTGGGTAGTGAAGAACTATAACATTAGTGTGAAGAAAAATATGAAGACATCAAATCATTCACAGTGCACAAATCTACACGGTGATGTTTCACACTGTCAATGTCATAACATTAATTAATGGTATAGTAAATTTCCAAATTCGCTACCGCACAGTGATATGCGCCCCATAGTTAATGTCACGTTCTAAACCCGAAAATCAACTTTTGAAACATTCGAGCATCAGACGCACGTGCAGCTTGCCAGCCAGCCAGGCAATGTTTCAGAACAGCGCGTGCTTAGCGTTCGGGTTTAGAACGTGACATTAACTATGGGGCGTACTTTACAGTGCGGCAGCGAATTTGGAAATTTACTATATAATATGAGCGATGTGGTGTGTGTGTTCGATGTGTGTCTATTCCTCGTATATGGTTTCGTCGTGCGGCACAAACCTGTGATTGTTGTGTGCACGCTGTTGCCCGCCCATGATGCCCGATAGACTGGCCCTGGGCACCCGCAGACTGTCGGCACTTGACCGAGCTCGATTCATCTGGTCGTACTCGAACATTGAGCTGTCGATGAAGCGGATCCGTCGCAGATCCTTGGGCTTGTACGAGCCCGGGAACAGTTCGAACGGGTTCTCGAACGCGCCAACCTGCCCGGCACGCAGACCGTACTTGGCCTGCAGCACTGACGCGTACTTCATCAAGTCGCCGACGTGCACCATACGACCTGCGGTATAATGCTGGGTGGTTGCAGCTGAATCTGCTATCATACCTACTGTGTATACAGAACACCACTAAGTGCTTGAGATTCACTAAGCTGACGCAGTGGTCGTTATCAACTTGGTATCTATCAGATCTGCCGTTCTCTAACTTTTTTGTATTTTCAAGCAGCACGTGCTATGTGCATTTTACAGCCACATAACCGGTCAGTAGTTACACGCCAGATCACCAAGTAACATGATGACGGTCCATGTTGAATGTCTCAGTTCACTTCGGGCCGTTCAGGTCACGGTTATATTGATGACGTATGTACGGTTATCAGACAACCAAACTCAGCGTCAACCGCATCACGCTCACAGCCTCCGCCACTCACCTCCCACATTGACCAGTGCGTATCGTGCGTCCTTTATGGCGCGTCCAAAATAGTGTATCTTTCTGATGTACTGTATGCCGACGAGGTCAATGCACATGGTGGTGATGGCCAGACCAATGATTATGTACAACAGGTCCAGCAGAAAGTACTCCTGTTTCTCGGGCACAATGTCGCCGAAACCAACCTGCGTGATGGCACATAGTAGTACTGTACCGGTAAGTGTCAAACTGTGATTGGATCCCATCTGCCTTGGTCAGTGACTTTTTTGTACATATATGTTTAGGAGATCAAGTACGCTCTGACATGGAGTGAGTTCCTTATGTGTTTGTCGAAGCTAGTGATGCTGCATGAGCCCATCGACAGGTCACATAGCTAATGCTCTAATGCCAATATCAGTCCTAAAAGCACAAGGGCCAACACATCAAAATTGTTGCCAACCGTGGTCATGGTGATGAAACTGAAGTAGAATCCGGTGAAGAAGTCCCACTCCTCCCAGCATCCGAGCAGCAGAGCACCGATGGTCACGTAGGCCATCAGAATCGACAGCACCAAACTGACAGGTATGGACACGTAGTCCTCCAGACCGAAACGTTCCAGTTCGTCACGCACCTGCTTCAGCTCGTCGCCGTCGTGGCCGACTATATCGGACATGGCGATCGGGTCGGCTGTATTAAAGGGTGGGCCCGACTTGTTGTTGGCATGGATACACACCCGTTAATGGACGGTGCCTACACTTCACGCGGTCACCGCACTTGGTGCGGGCAAACGTATTTTTCGTGAAGTATACTACTTGTGATAACGCTTCATCACTCAAATTTTGACCAATAATTGGCGTTGTCAATAATTTGGACCAATATTTGATTCAAATTGTTTATTTGGGTATGATGGCATTGGATGAACATGTAGGTTTGGCGACCATTTGTTTATCGGGTTTGATCGAATCCATTTGGTTTATAGGACAACAATCATCAATCAGTAACTGTTTTGAAATGAGAAAGGTGTTTCCGTCGATCTTCAAGAACAACATTTACGCTGATCAAATGCACACATCTCAAAAGTGTCATCTAACCTGTTGATGCATGCCTGTCGTGTTTAGCTTTGTGACAGCGTCTGCACATTGACTTGCGCACATCGACATAATGGCAGTACAGCCAGACAATGTGCTCGGATAGGAACTTGCCAATGTCGGCTACGGTGATCAGAATGAGCGGCACGCCGAATAGGCCGTAGCACAGGCAAAACATGCGACCCTCGAATGTCATCGGTACCACGTTACCGTAACCTGCGAATCAATGGTTTGACACTCGGCCAATGAATGGCACCCAACAGCCCATGATCTAGCCCGACACAATTTTCAGAAAATGGCTGATTGAAACAATGTGCTAATTTTGCCTGATTTTTGAAGGATTGTTGGTGCACATATCTGCCACCTGAATCTCTGGAAAGCGGGTGTCAAAACATAGCACGGCCAAAGTTTAGGTGGCACTCGTTTTAAAACCCGCTGTTCTGTCCGGCCGGACCCCTAGTCTTGCTGGTCAAATGGCGCAAGTGTGCAGTTGAATATGGAGAGTATTATACACCAACCAATTGTGGTGAGCAAGGTTGATGTGAAGAACACAGCGTTCCAGAATGTCCACGTTGTCGCGTGCTCGACATCCAGACGTGTCGCATTGCTGTCGATGTGTTCGTGTCGTATATATTGGCTGTCGAACGCGTCATAGAGCGTGCGTGTCAGATTGTCCATGCCCGACATTGCCTCCATCTGCCAGGCGTTGTCGTCCCATGGATAGATCGCTGTACACATAACAACGAATTGGGGATAATCACAGTATCTAATATTGTCAACTCAGTAGCACCCTTCTAGAACTAGTCATTGAATTTGGGCTTAGTCTTCTCTGGCATATCATATATATGACAAGATGCGGTATACGTAAATGTTGGTTGGTACGGATCGTTTGGGACTGTACCGCCAAACTTCTGTTAGCATATTTCAAGAAATGCCAAGACAGGTTGATCGAAAAATTCACTTTCGGAACACAGTGCATTGTCTCAGGGGTTGGCCCACCGTACGAAAAGTTCATGTATGTGACAATTTCAGTCCGTCTAAGTTTGAATATGGAGGAAGTAAAAAAATTTTGGTCAACTTCCTTGGGCTTGGTGGTACGCATAAGCCTACTGTACGTCTGTGCTTACAAACAAGAGATCGCCAACGTACCATCATCTACATCATCCACGGTGGCATTCATCACGACCGTAATCCAGAGCGATCTCATCAGATCGTGTCGGGTGCCATTCAATCGTGTCAGATGTCGTGCGCGCACATGCAATTCGTTGGGTTTTTCCAGGTAGTAGAAGCACACGGCGCCCACCGATGCGTACAAGCACGACAACACCATTAGACCGATGTGTGGAAGGATGATCTTGGCCCACTGCAAATATGGGTGTGCAGTTTGCATTGTCGTTTGTTTTGAGCATATTCGATCTGTTTCCCAGTCTTTAATCAGGTCCTATCAATTCCAGCTGCGTCTGCGGACGAGATAGAGAACCCTCGTGACCCAACAGAACACATTCGCGTGCGCGATCCCAAGCTATTTATAACATCGCTTGTTTGTAAAAAGTCTGGCAACAAGACGCATTGAGTCGCGGATAGACAATTTCAACGAAAAACTACATATACTGTAGGTCCTCGAAGGTGATGTTCAGAATGCATTATCTGAGAATCTAACTCAAAGGATCAATTGCCAATGAGAGACGTCGCATGCGTAATGGGGCTATGCTGACGTGCTCAGAGCAATTTCTTCTGTGGTTATTCTCCCCTCAGCATCACAACCATCAACCTTTGTCGGGTTCGGTTATCACGTGACCATCGTGGCTGCTCCACCCGGTTTGGAGCACATTCCAAAGCAGAACCTGCCAGGGTGGACAAAACATGACGAACGAATAGGAACCTGTACCTGAACGGCCGTACGACGTTTTCTGTTCGGCGTCGACGCCTTGCGATGGGTGGACGCGTAATTGGACGCTAACATTGTCAGCTTCTAGCACTTGATGCTGTCGGGCAGCTCTTTTTACGTGAATATTAATCTTGTAACTTGGCAAGTGCATGAACCGAGAAACAAAAAAAAAAAAGGAAAAAAAAAAAAAAAAACCCCACCCAAACACCCCAAAAACAAAACCCCAACACCAAAAAAACCACAAAACCCACCAACAAACACAACAAAAAAAAACACCCAAAAAAACAAAAAAAAACCCAAACCAACCACCCAAAAACCCAAAAAAAAACCAAAAAAACCACCAAACCAAACCCCAAAAACAAACCCCAAACCCACCAACACAAAAAAAAAAACCACCAACACAAAACCAACCACCCCCAACAACCCAAACACACCACAAAAAACAAAAAAAACAAAAAAACACAAAAAACCCCAACCCACCACCCCCCACACAACCCCGTACATATGCAGCGTGCTGCAATCTGCAGGCGTCGGCTGTCTGTCTCTCAGCAACTGTCAACAAGGACGGATATACTGTACAGCATACCTAATACGGCGCAATTCGGAATATTAGGGTGATGTTCAGTACCAGCATGAGCATATTCAAAACGAGCGCCAATTAGGAGTCAAAAATTATCAAAGCCTTGGAACAGGATTCAAACTGTGTGCATGCACACACACGCACGGCACTAATATTCTGAATTAACGTTGCGTATAAGCCTGTGAGTTGTTCAAAGCGCAGCCGAGTGACGACTTCATTCCGCGATATGAGTGCAATTCATTGCTGTTGCCCTGCCTCTGCACACTACTGTACTACACACGTATACCATAGGTACTATACATGCGTCAGTTGCAGTGCCCGAAGCGGATAGATAGATTACCAAGCTTAACTCGACCACCAAAAATGGTATGCCTTCTGTAGGACACACCGTGTGTTGACGTCAGGTGATGTGTCACGCAGTGTTTCTCTGCTGTGTGTTTTTCTCATTTGTGACCGAACTCCGTTAATCAGTCTGCGCAACAGTTTGCCTGTCAGTTTCCAAATGGCGCCATGCCACCCCCACCCACACAGACCGGCCCATTACAGTGCGACTTGAATTGCTTACCATAAGCCTGAGCAGTTTCTGGTCGAAAAAACGCATGAGCGCCACTTCGAAACGGGCTTGATTTCAGAATCAACTGGCTGGCCACTTGCAATGCAGGGGCTCCACTGTCGTGGTGTCTGACCACGCTATTGATGCAAAACATTTTTGTCCACCCGGAACCATAAATGTGGGTGTTTCTATTTTTAGCCACGGATTTGAAAGCGAGCGCGTTCGTTTTATCGTCGCACCGGGCCACCCATCGTACTACCATGGATTGAAAAAAACACGTCGTGATTGTCGCTTCTTATGCCTTGGTATACCCAATAGCCAATACCGTATCTAATACGTACGTACAGTGATGCATGTAGGCCTACCATGTGCATCCGCTGGCACATGCGAAAATGGCTTGCATAAATCACAATGTGTACCGTACCGTGCAAAAAGTGAATTGATGAGAAATTAACTGTACGTATAGACTTGTGGTGACTGCCGGCGCGACTGCTGCCCGGAACATAAGTGGGTGGCT
>JASAMV010008504.1:0-12781 GCA_030248065.1 Rhynchonema sp. JSB1_4
TAATCTGGTACGGTGAAGGTGGAGGTGGGAATTCTGATTAATCGGGGGGGTTAAATTAATGGGGGTTCTATTTTTGATTTCGAGCCATTCAAGGGGGGTTCAATTAATGGGGGGGTCAATTAATGGCGGGTTCTATTTCCGACAATACTACCAAAAACTAATCAAAAAAACGAAAACGAAATTTCGCTTTTCTTTTTTGACGCACTACGGAAGTATCCTTGTCACCGACTGGCCAAACACACCACTCTCGCTGGTTTGGTTGGCTCCTCGAAAGCTGACATTGGGTGGAATTTTCGAAACGGTGTAAAGGTTAGTTGGGCGTAAAGGTCGGTGTAAAGTACGGTCGAAAGCTCGGTCGGCGTAGCTCGGTGTAAACGTGAAACATTGCCTGTTACTAACGTGGAATGTTTCAAGTTTACACCGAGGTCTATCACACTGAGCTGTCGACCGAGCTTCCCACCGACCGTTACACCGTTTCGAAAATATCACCCATTGACTGAAACAAAGCGATGTGATGTCCCGCTGCGCTGTGTGTGCATGCACCACACCCCTGGTTCAGGGAGTGCATCGGGGACGGAGGTGCCTCCGAGCCGATCACAAGGGGGTGCACCATCCAGCAGCAGCGTTATGATGAGTGCGTGCCGGGAAGACTCATTATAAATAAAACGGATTAAACGGATTAACCGGATTAAACGGATTTTTGCGTGCTTGGGGAAGACTCATTATTTCTTTGAAAATAAAACGGATTAAACGGAATCCAGCTGGAACTTGGTCCTGAACCAATGTTTGGGCTCAGGCTTCAGCTCAGGTTTTATTCTTAGGCTTACGCTCACGTTTAGGCATACATGTTGGCTTCAGTCTTGGCTCAAGCCTAAACTTAGGCTTTGAGTCTTCCCGCCAGAGCCTCTGCAGGATAAAAAGATTACAATTGTAATGAGTCTTCCATCAACTGATGAGTGGTGGGTGCGTCCTCGTCAGCATGATGTTTCACGGTACTGCAACATGGGAAGTCGATTGATGGCTTTCATCCTATCTCCTCCTACCGGAGTAGATCCCCATGAAAACAATTGATTGATTACGGTATAACGCACGTCAGCGCCAACGCAACACTGCTTGTGGTTCGTGCAAATGCAGCTGGCTGGGTGTCTGTCATGCAACATGATGTCTTGTGGAACTCGTGCGACGACCGCAGACACACTGCTGCGTTGTCCACTAAACAGCAGTTGCCGCACAACAGAAATCCATCCTGAACTTTTCCTAAATGAACAAACCTCAAAATTCAATTTGACCGTACGACCAATACCGCCTATGTCCCCATCATGTGGCATGTAGCGTTACGGTGGCGCAACAACGTAATATATTGTTTTAATATTGTAATATTGCCATATTTTATTATGCAGTTCTCGTCATTATTGCCACAAGTCACTTTCTGTCTGAAACATCAACTTAGCGCTGAAATTGGATGCGAGCGCAGGAAATTTTTAGAGCGGGTTACTGCATCCATGAACAATCGTGACAATCAACTTCTCAGACACGGACAACCGCGCCGTCGAGTTTGGAACATACCGAAGTCATGTGTTGCGTTACAGTTGCTGTGTGATTAATTTGTCGTTGTTCAATGCTGCTTTGATCGACTGCTTTACAGCGCTCTACATCTGATGTTGAAACATCAACAAAGCGCTGAAATTGGATGCGAGCACAGAAAATTTTCAGGGCGGGTTACTGCATCCATGAACAATCATGACTATCAACTTCTCAGACGCGGAAAACCGCGGCGCTGAGTTTGGAACATACCGAAGTCATGTGTTGCGTTACAGTTGCTGTGTGATTAATTTGTCGTTGTTCGATGCTGCTTTGATCGACTGCTTTACAGCGTTTCATGTCTTTTGTTGAAACGTCAACAAAGCGCTGAAAAGTGCCCACGGGCACCTGTTGCCCCACTGCCACTGTACGCAGCCCATTGCCGTCGGTCTGTGTCGCTCTTGCTCGAAATTGCAAGGAAACTGTGACTGTGACAGCTGGTGCACGATGTTTCATGGCATAACGTCATTGATGTATGCATGATTTGGTGAACCACAGATGGCCCCCTCGCTTCTCACCCGTCTGTGAAATCCATCACCCGTTTTATGTAGCTTGACCCAAATGGACCTCATGGAACCTATAATCAGTCTTCAAAATCTACGGACCTTCGACCCTTTCGAACTCTTCCTTCATCTTCAGTCCAGCCGCATCCATGCATTCATTCGCATTGTCAATGCCCAAATCATATTACAGAAGGTAGCTGCATACATACCCATAACCTGTCAACGTTATGAGATTGTTTCGGCAAAATAAACGGGTTTCAACCCTTTTCTAGCGAGTTGATAAGATCCCATATCAGACCCGCATCATGGGACCAACTTTGGCCGGGGTCATCACTGAAAGTCAAACTCCGTATATCGACGTATCTCGACAAAGTAAAAATTGGTCGAAAATTTTTTGAAAAAAAATGGGACAAAAATTGATTTTCCTTGATAATCAGGGTACTTTCCCAGACAAATCAGGGAAAATCAAGGAAATTCAGGATTTAAAAAACGAAAAAAGACCCAGGCGTTTTTTTTGAAAAAAAACGTCGTTTTTTTAAGAAAAAACGCCGTCGTTTTTTTGCCCAACCCTGACTGCAGTAGGTAGCTACATACATAGCGACAAGACAAAAGAAAACCAAAAAAAGAACACCCCCCCAACCCCCCCCCCCCCCAAAACACACCCCCCATAACCTGTCAACGTTATGAGATTGTTTCGGTGAAGACGTTTTGTGAAACATCAACTGGCTTGCTGACGCTGCCCTATCATAACGTCCTGAGAATTACACATCCGATTTTGCACACGCGCAGGTATGGTGGGAAATTTTGTGTCAAAAACGCAGATTGCCAGGATGGCGTATGCTCAACGATCATTGATCACAAAGTGTGTTCATCAAACGATACAGTGAGAGCAAGTAAAACAAATTTTCACTATCGAGCAATCTGACACCATCAAAAAGCAGTCGGTCTGTATCATTATGATGTCGTCTTTTTCCAAAACGTTTGCTGCTGCTGTGTCGACGTGTGTGCTGCTGTTCGTGGTTGCAATGCTGCTGGTTGGTTCGATAAAATTCTTGGAGCTCGAAATCATCCAAAGCCAAGTTTCGGGCCGCTGCCCTTCCGACAGCGCAAGCCGAAAATTGCTTTGAAAGTTGCAAAAATTGCAAGTCAGCACAGCTCCAAAATTGCATTGCTTGGGCGAAGTTATTCCAATTGCTTTTCACTCTTGTTTTACAACAATTATTATTGCTTATTTTTTACTTTGCCTTTCAATCCTGCAGATGGTCACGCCCATTCACCAGGCTGCGGAATTGTGGACCAAGGTCGGT
The DNA here is from genome assembly GCA_030248065.1 of Rhynchonema sp. JSB1_4. NCBI lineage: Eukaryota > Metazoa > Nematoda > Chromadorea > Monhysterida > Xyalidae > Rhynchonema > Rhynchonema sp. JSB1_4. Next base: position 3,392 of record JASAMV010008504.1, read on the forward strand.
TGGCGGTCAATGTTTATTGTTTTTTTACGAAGAGCTTCGTGATCCTTGGCTAATGGAATGACTTCATACCATACATGAGCATATGAGACGAGGAGACACATATCTTCCATTCCAAACATGGACCGAATAAGGGCTGAATCGGCAAATGACATAAATGCGCAATTTTTCGTCTCAAATTTCTTTCAAGGGTCTTGGGTCATCACATAATGAAAATTTCAATCCAAATGGAGCAATGCGACAAATTATGCTAAAGTAGGGTGTTTATAGGAACATGAGATAAAAAAATGTCCTGTCCTAATCGTTTGTAGTTTTGATTTTGGAACAATTGCGGAAGTGCTTCCATGAGCTAAAATAAAATAGAAATGTCTCAAAATCGTCTCAAGCTCGAGAATAATAGAGTTTGAGAGCATTTAGACACTTGACAAATTTTGTCTCATGTCGACATAGCACCCCAATTCTTCAAAAATTTCCAAAATTGTCCCAGAACCAAAAATACTAAGTTTCAGACGATTTGGGGGCATAAGATTTCTTGTCCCATTTCCTCATCAGAATTTAATCCTGCATAATCGATGATCCCTGTAATCCGAAGTTTCAAAGAAATTACAAATTTATTTTCGCCAATCCACCCCAACTCCATCAGTTTCTAGGACCTTTGTGTCTCCTCCCCCATATGTGCTCATTACCAATGGAAGCCTGAAGTAAAAATGCTTGAATACCTCATCCGTCATCGCGAGGGAAATTTCGCACCAAATGTCACATTCAGGGCAACGACGTGCGTCGCAGTGGCACGCAGCCAATCATCGCCGAGGCATCGTCAGGAATTCCACCGTTTCTGATTGACGTCAACAACTACGTGGATCTCGGAAGCGATACAACTCAAGAGGCAAAAAAAACTCAAATTGGACAAGCCGAACACGACGCGATACCAGCAAAGTGCCATGTATTCAACAGCACTGATGTTCAACGCACTACCACAGCGTATCCCCCCCCCCCCTCCCCAACAAAAAAAAAACCCCTCCCTAGGAGCTTTCCCCTCCTAAAAAAACCCCCACAAAAAAAAACAACAAAATATTTTCAGACCTTGATATTTAGCTGTCATCGAGTCACAGCTGTACAGTTGACCACTCTCACTGAACTTGGACGTACGGTAATTCCCACCCCCTCGATAACAGGTTGGTCCAGAAATTCATCATGTACCATCAACTTCATCGATGTTATCACTGTACATATCTGAGTTCTTAAAGTTCCAGGCCTTGACCACCAACACACCATTCAAATGAGTCATGGAAAATTCTGGTTGATCTGCACGATCATGTTCCGAAATGTTATGTATGCAACTTCTGTAACAATTCAGTATTTACTGGACAATACGACTGTACTTTGCTTATTTATACATGTACATCGTGAACCTGTGATTTCAATTCACGTTAGATTTTCATGTTTTTCTAACAGGATTTGCTACATTGCCTGCGGGCGTTTGCATTCACCTGGCACTGGAGGTGCAAAAACTCAAATAAAAAAACAAATAAAAAAGAGGCCGTCGGTTTTGAAGGGGGGGATGAAGGAGCTGACGCTGCGGTTCCCATCGCCATTCATGGACTTGTCGGAGAAGGTGAAGGAAACGGAGGAATGCAGCAAGGAAACGCCAACATGCAGCAAGAATTGGCGCCCATGGTTTGTTGCTTAAATTGACTCAATCGGTTTTGCATATTCACCAATGTGGTGGCTGTTCAAATTACGCGTTCACATTGCAGGATCCAGAAACGTTCAATTATATCTGGCTGCACCGATTCGGTTTCGTAAAACAGATGGCGGAACAGCGCATTCCAAATGTTGTTCCCGCGGGCTACTTGACTGCGTTGGTTACTTTCAACACATTTTCATAATAGCGAGACTTATTTCACCAGTTGTTTTTTTATTAGAGACGCCATCGCTGTGTTTGGTGGAGATCGGCGTGGAACTGATGAGGAGCAACAGACATTCATCGCCATAGAAGACGTGCAAGCACGAATCCGTCAACTATTCGACTTGGATCTGTTCGACTTGCACGCAACCGACACGATGCGACGCGCAGTAGACGCTGTTCTTCGTGAACATTGGGAGCGCAACGGAGAAGCAGATGAAGACGGACAAACAGCAGATGAAAAAGGAGCGGAAGATGCACAGGAGGAAACGGACCGTGCAGATGCGAGTTTTTTTTGCCTCTTGAGTTGTATCGCTTCCAAGATCCACGTAGTTGACGTCGATCAGAAACGGTGGAATTCCTGACGATGCCTCGGCGATGATTGGCTGCGTGCCTGCCGACGTGCCACTGCGACGCACGTCGTTGCCCTGAATGTGACATTTGGTGCGAAATTTCCCTCGCGATATGACGGATGAGGTATTCAAGCATTTTCACTTCAAGCTGTCCTTCCATTGGTGATGAGCACATATGGGGGAGGAGACACAAAGGTCCTAGAAACTGATGGAGTTGGGGTGGATTGGCGAAAATAAATTTGTAATTTCTTTGAAACTTCGGATTACAGGGATCATCGATTTTGCAGGATTAAATTCTGATGAGGAAATGGGACAAGAAATTTTATGTCGCCAAATCGTCTGAAACTTAGTATTTTTTGGTTCTGGGACAATTTTGGAAATTTTTGAAGAATTGGGGTGCTATGTCGACATGAGACAAAATTTGTCAAGTGTCTAAATGCTCTCAAGCTCTATTATTCTCGAGCTTGAGACGATTTTGAGACATTTCTATTTTATTTTGGCTCATGGAAGCACTTCCGCAATTGTTCCAAAATCAAAACTACAAACGATTAGGTGACAGGACATTTTTTTATCTCATGTTCCCTATAAACACCCTACTTTAGCATAATTTGTCGCATTGCTCCATTTGGATTGAAATTTTTATTATGTGATGACACAAGACCCTTGAAAGAAATTTGAGACGAAAAATTGCGCATTTATGTCATTTGCCGATTCAGCCCTTATTCGGTCCATGTTTGGAATGGAAGATGTGTCTCCTCGTCTCATATGCTCATGTATGGTATGAAGTCATTCCATTAGCCAAGGATCACGAAGCTCTTCGTAAAAAAACAATAAACATTGACCGCCAACCGACCTTGCTCCACAATTCCGCAGCCTGGTGAATGGGCGTGACCACCTGCAGGATTGTAAGGCAAAGTAAAAAATAAGCAATAATAATTGTTGTAAAACAAGAGTGAAAAGCAATTGGAATAACTTCGCCCAAGCAATGCAATTTTGGAGCTGTGCTGACTTGCAATTTTTGCAACTTTCAAAGCAATTTTCGGCTTGCGCTGTCGGAAAGGCAGCGGCCCGAAACTTGGCTTTGGATGATTTCGAGCTCCAAGAATTTTACCAAACCAACCAGCAGCATTGCAACCACGAACAGCAGCACACACGTCGACACAGCAACAGCAAACGTTTTGGAAAAAGACGACGTCATAATGATACAGACCGACTGCTTTTTGATGGTGTCAGATTGCTCGATAGTGAAAATTTGTTTTACTTGCTCTCACTGTATCGTTTGATGAACACACTTTGTGATCAATGATCGTTGAGCATACGCCATCCTGGCAATCTGCGTTTTTGACACAAAATTTCCCACCATATGTATCTGCGCGTCTGCAAAATCGGATGTGTAATTCTCAGGACGTTAGATAGGGCAGCGTCAGCAAGCCAGTTGATGTTTCACAAAACGTCTTCACCGAAACAATCTCATAACGTTGACAGGTTATGGGTATGTATGTAGCTACCTACTGCAGCAGGGTTGGGCAAAAAAACGACGGCGTTTTTTCTTAAAAAAACGACGTTTTTTTTCAAAAAAAAACGCCTGGGTCTTTTTTCGTTTTTTAAATCCTGAATTTCCTTGATTTTCCCTGATTTGTCTGGGAAACTACCCTGATTATCAAGGAAAATCAATTTTTGTCCCATTTTTTTTCAAAAAATTTTCGACCAATTTTTACTTTGTCGAGATACGTCGATATACGGAGTTTGACTTTCAGTGATGACCTCGGCCAAAGTTGGTCCCATGATGCGGGTCTGATACGGGATCTTATCAACTCGCTAGAAAAGGGTTGAAACCCGTTTATTTTGCCGAAACAATCTCATAACGTTGACAGGTTATGGGTATGTATGCAGCTACCTTCTGTAATATGATTTGGGCATTGACAATGCGAATGAATGCATGGATGCGGCTGGACTGAAGATGAAGGAAGAGTTCGAAAGGGTCGAAGGTCCGTAGATTTTGAAGACTGATTATAGGTTCATTAGGTCCATTTGGGTCAAGCTACATAAAACGGGTGAGGGATTTCACAGACGGGTGAGAAGCGAGGGGGCCATCTGTGGTTCACCAAATCATACATACATCAATGACGTTATGCCATGAAACATCGTGCACCAGCTGTCACAGTCACAGTTTCCTTGCAATTTCGAGCAAGAGCGACACAGACGGCATGGACGCGTACAGTGGCAGTGGGGCAACAGGTGCCCGTGGGCACTTTTCAGCGCTTTGTTGACGTTTCAACAAAAGACATGAAACGCTGTAAAGCAGTCGATCAAAGCAGCATCGAACAACGACAAATTAATCACACAGCAACTGTAACGCAACACATGACTTCGGTATGTTCCAAACTCAGCGCCGCGGTTTTCCGCGTCTGAGAAGTTGATAGTCATGATTGTTCATGGATGCAGTAACCCGCCCTGAAAATTTTCTGTGCTCGCATCCAATTTCAGCGCTTTGTTGATGTTTCAACATCAGATGTAGAGCGCTGTAAAGCAGTCGATCAAAGCAGCATTGAACAACGACAAATTAATCACACAGCAACTGCAACACAACACATGACTTCGGTATGTTCCAAACTCGACGGCGCGGTTGTCCGTGTCTGAGAAGTTGATTGTCACGATTGTTCATGGATGCAGTAACCCGCTCTAAAAATTTCCTGCGCTCGCATCCAATTTCAGCGCTAAGTTGATGTTTCAGACAGAAAGTGACTTGTGGCAATAATGACGAGAACTGCATGATAAAATATGGCAATATTACAATATTAAAACAATATTATTACGTTGTTGCGCCACCGTAACGCTACATGCCACATGATGGGGACATAGGCGGTATTGGTCGTACAGTCAAATTGAATTTTGAGGTTTGTTCATTTAGGAAAAGTTCAGGATTGATTCTGTTGTGCGGCAACTGCTGTTTAGTGGACAACGCAGCAGTGTCTCTGCGGTCGTCGCACGAGTTCCACAAGACATCATGTTGCATGACAGACACCCAGCCAGCTGCATTTGCACGAACCACAAGCAGTGTTGCGTTGGCGCTGACGTGCGTTATACCGTAATCAATCAATTGTTTTCATGGGGATCTACTCCGGTAGGAGGAGATAGGATGAAAGCCATCAATCGACTTCCCATGTTGCAGTACCGTGAAACATCATGCTGACGAGGACGCACCCACCACTCATCAGTTGATGGAAGTCTCATTACAATTGTAATCTGTTTATCCTGCAGAGGCTCTGGCGGGAAGACTCAAAGCCTAAGTTTAGGCTTGAGCCAAGACTGAAGCCAACATGTATGCCTAAACGTGAGCGTAAGCCTAAGAATAAAACCTGAGCTGAAGCCTGAGCCCAAACATTGGTTCAGGACCAAGTTCCAGCTGGATTCCGTTTAATCCGTTTTATTTTCAAAGAAATAATGAGTCTTCCCCAAGCACGCAAAAATCCGTTTAATCCGGTTAATCCGTTTAATCCGTTTTATTTATAATGAGTCTTCCCGGCACGCACTCATCATAACGCTGCTGCTGGATGGTGCACCCCCTTGTGATCGGCTCGGAGGCACCTCCGTCCCCCCAAAACACCCCCCCCCCCCCCCCCCACCCCCCCACCCCCCCCCCCCCCCCCCCCCCCCCCCGATGCACTCCCTGAACCAGGGGTGTGGTGCATGCACACACAGCGCAGCGGGACATCACATCGCTTTGTTTCAGTCAATGGGTGATATTTTCGAAACGGTGTAACGGTCGGTGGGAAGCTCGGTCGACAGCTCAGTGTGATAGACCTCGGTGTAAACTTGAAACATTCCACGTTAGTAACAGGCAATGTTTCACGTTTACACCGAGCTACGCCGACCGAGCTTTCGACCGTACTTTACACCGACCTTTACGCCCAACTAACCTTTACACCGTTTCGAAAATTCCACCCAATGTCAGCTTTCGAGGAGCCAACCAAACCAGCGAGAGTGGTGTGTTTGGCCAGTCGGTGACAAGGATACTTCCGTAGTGCGTCAAAAAAGAAAAGCGAAATTTCGTTTTCGTTTTTTTGATTAGTTTTTTGGTAGTATTGTCGGAAATAGAACCCGCCATTAATTGACCCCCCCATTAATTGAACCCCCCTAAATGGCTCGAAATCAAAAATAGAACCCCCATTAATTGACCCCCCCATTAATAGAACCCCACCTCCACCTTCACCGTACCAGATTAGTGGCATGGTAGGCCTGTGTTGTCGTGTCAAACGTTGTTTAACCTTGCGTACACAACAGAATACAGCTTCTTAAGGATAATTGCCGCTGTTTAAGTTGAAAACACCCTTGATAAGTGATGCAAACCAAGTCAGAAAGGTGACTTGTCAATTAAAGTTGCATTTTTTCGCGATTTTGCGCGTTTTTTAGGCAAATGTGGTAAAAATTTCCCCGTATCTGAGACTTTTAAAAAAAATTTTTTTAAAAAAAATTTTTTTTAAAAAAAAACTTGTTTAAAAATTTTTTTTTCCAACCCTGCCAACAACTCCATTGTATAATATAGGACACCCCATACCGTACAGTACAGTAATTGAGCGTGTCGTAAGCTATCGACAGACTCCACGTTGCTCGCCTGTTTGCAGTTGTGTGGATCAGTAATTTGTTGCTTTTGTGACACAAAATGAGTATGGTGTAAGTCTTTGTCTCTCTTCAAATTTGTCCCCAAATTCACAAACAGAAGGTTGGTCTAAAGTTCCAGATAAAAAGTGCCCATGGGCAATTAAAAACTCGCCAAAAGTGCCCATGGGCACCTCAAATTGACTATGGGCACCTGACCAAGGTGCCCATATGGCTGTTGCCCCACTGCCACTGAACGCAGCCCATTGCCGTCGGTCTGTGTCGCTCTTGCCCGAAATTGCAAGGAAACTGTGACTGTGACAGCTGGTGCACGATGTTTCATGGCATAACGTCATTGATGTAGGTATGATTTGGTGAACCACAGATGGCCCCTCGCTTCTCACCCGTCTGTGAAATCCATCACCCGTTTTATGTAGCTTGACCCAAATGGACATGCTCAAATTAACCACACAGCAACTGCGACGTAACACATGACTTCGTCATCTTCCAAACCCAACGGCGCCGTTTTCCGCGTCTGAAAAGTGATAGTCATGATGTATTTATGCGAGCGCTTTAGCGCTCAGCTTGACTCGCTCGCTTTTGACAGCTTGGCTCAGCTGTAGGGCTTGAGACTAGTGTGCGGTACGGTAGCATATTGGTCGCACAATGGCCACATGACAATTTGAATTTTCTGGCTTGTCAATTCAGGAAAAGTTTAGGATGGATTCTCACATAGTCGTGCGACCACTACTTTGTTCGAGTCCCGGCGATAAAGCAATGTTTTGACATTTTTTAGGTTTTTGTTTTTTAGCATGCGGAAGCCCGACTTCTTTTGTTTGGAAAACACATGAAGAGAACAGTGCGGCATAGGTACGAACACTAATAAGTTGCGCAACCCCAGTCAAAGTGAAACGCAATTTTAAGGAACAAAAGATCGATAGATCTTGTTACAAAATGTCCCCGTTCCGTCACTTGACCAGGATCAATCATCTCACGCCACCACCACCAATTTCGCTTTTCTTTTTTCTCGCGAAGTGGCGTATGACAGCTGTCCAAGGCAGATCACAGCACATCACGTGATGTGACTACCTAGTAACATCCGATCACATTGATGTGATCTGACCACTGAGTCAGATCCGATCCGATCACCAAGTTTGATATCGACCTTTATAAATAATGTGGATAATTTGGTTTTTCTTTGTAAAGTGATTCAGCTTCCTGAACTCGTATAATGGGGTTGTGGTAGCGTCAACTCCGATCGTGAACTCCCATGCGTAATCTCTTGCGCTCATTTAGGGCTTTGTGAATTGACGGCGCGAGAGTTGACCACTTGCGTTGACGACTGTACCACTAGCCCGTACATGCGCTGTTTTGCTTGTTTTATCAAGGGCAGTGGGGCGCTTCATCAACATGTATTGTGCGAAACATCAGTATGTATAATCCAACAACAGCTAATGCAGAATTTATGTCTACTGCGTTGCCTGATCCGCCAAGCACATAACGCCTGATGCAACATTACAAGCACAGACAGTCAGTCAGCTTGTGTGTGTTGGCTGGCTGCGTGGGTGTGTTTATAATGTGGCATCACGCGTTATGTGCTTGGCGGATCAGGCAACGCAGTGGACATAAATTCTGCATTAGCTGTTGTTGGACTATACTTGTGCTTGTATATTTTACCAACAGACTAACGTCATCTGAAATGATAATGCCTTCACGATCCCATACCAAGGAGTTTTCATTTCTATGAAAAAAAACGCATTAAAATTTTGTCACATGTATAAGTTGCAATATTGGATTTTTAGTTCTTTACATTGCAGTTGGCTTGACGATGTATTATACGTTGACGACATGAATAATGTATAAGCCAAACACAATGCAAATGCCTTACCCTACCAGATCTGATCAAGTAAATAAACTTTGGGTTCCCCGGAACAAAATCGTCTTCTACTGTCATAAATACGACCTCGTGGTTAATACAACCAAGCCGATAACCGAATTGTCAGCAATGTAAATGGCAATGGAAAATGTATATAAAACACAATAAAGTGTGCACAGTCGATAAAAGTGGTAAATTCAGGTGTAATAAAAAAACTCGCATTGCACATACAGATGAGAATGTTGTCACTTAAATTTGGAACCGTGCGGTTCACTTTCATCCTCTTCCTCTGGCTTCTGTGGTTCTTCCGCTGCTTCTTCATCTGCTGTTTGTCCCTCTTCATTTGCCTCTCCGTTGCGCTGCCAATGTTCACGAAGAACAGCGTCGACCGCGCGTCGCAGCGTGTCGGTAGCGTGCAAGTCGAACAGATCCAGGTCAAATAGTTGACGGATTCGTGCTTGCACGTCTTCTACTGCGATGAAAGTCTGTTGCTCCTCATCAGTTCCACGCCGACCTCCACCAAACACAGCGATGGCATCTCTAATAAAAAAACAACTGGTGAAATAAGTCTCGCTATTATGAAAATGTGTTGAAAGTAACCAACGCAGTCAAGTAGCCGTCGGGAACAACATTTGGAATGAGCTGTTCCGCCATCTGTT
>JASAMV010008505.1:0-17025 GCA_030248065.1 Rhynchonema sp. JSB1_4
AGGTTGCAGTATGAAAAGTGAATGCGTATCACGGGAAAGGTAAGTAATTGACGTATTTTTTTTAGCAAAATTACATGAAAACAGCTGCATAAGCATAACCAGCGATTAGTGACCTCCGGCGTTTTGGCACAATAATTTTATACTTGAAGTAGATTTAAATTGCTAGAAGAACCGCATGAGCACATAGTGACGGCTGTTTAGGTAATTTAGTAGAGCCACCGACTGTCTAACATTGCAATGACATTGTACCGATGCAAAATACAAGCGCCGCCGGCAATTTTTTGAGAAGACACAAGCAGAAACATGCATAAAACATGCATTTTACAACAAAAAAGGGGAAAATAATAAAAAAAGTTGTGAAATAATAAAAAGTGAACTTACTTTTCTAATTTTTAAAAACTGAAAAAAGTGGCGAACTTTTTTTTAATTTTTTTTTAACTTTTTTAACCGAACCCTGCTCCCAGGCTCAATCACGAAAACGACGACACTTGCTGCAACATCAAGAATCACAACTACAAAAACCACAGGCTAGTCACACACATTCGTAAAATTACAGTATTTTTCCCCTTCAACGTGGTACTTTAATGTTTTTTCAATAAAATAACCCTATGTGAAGCACAGCGATTACAAAAATATTTTTATCGGAAAAAATATCAAAAGTCACAACGTTGTACGAGAAAATACTGTATTCGTTTCACACTGATCAGTTATTGGAATAAGCCCCCGTTCATTTAACAGAATCCACACCAAAGAAGTTTAACACCACTTCATCCACAACCACATCGTCATCTTCAAAGACCGCTGCTCCAGATATTTCAACAATCAAATCGTCAACTTCAGTAACTGACTATCTCTCACCAAACACAACAAATTCGGATGTTACCAAGATTGCGCAAACAACAACAAATATCACCACCACAGGTTGTTGCGGGTGGTTAAGTGCCTCTTGTAAGAATGAAGCTCGCATTTCCGCTGCCTTGGCATGAATTTATTGCCGCTTTCTCACAAATTCCGGCCCAATCACAAGTTGGGTGTTGATTGCGATCCTCATACTCGGTGTGGCAACCGTTTGCGTATTGTTTCTGCTATGTGGCGTGTTAGCAGCCATCCTTTGGTTCAGAAAAAATCAGAATCGTCGTGGCAATAACAACGAAGCAACGTTAGTGACAAGTGAACTTTCGCTGAAAAAATCTGTCAAAACAAACTAAAAAAAACCGACAATTTTTTTTATCCAGAACATCATCAACATCACCCAAAATCACCGAATTGCGTCAGTTCTTTGATTTAATGCACAAGAACAGTCAACCGGGTGACATAAGTCGTTCACATCAAAGTGAAACATCACCTGCAGAGTCCAAAATCGAATCATACATGAATTATAAGAATAAATACCATCCATCGCCGCAACTGTCAAAAACCATGCAAAGCGTCGGCATTTCAATATCAGGCGGACCAACCGACACAGATACAAGTGAGCTGTGGCTATGAGAACAGGCTTATGTATGCGCAATGTCAAATGTTGTGTCAGGCTATGTTATTTGCGCAATAATGTGATGTTGTTCAAGCATATGGATGCGAAATATTGCGATTGTGTGCAAGCTTGGTTGCGGCAATATTGCGATTCTGTGTGCAAGCACGGATGCGCAATTTTGCGATTATGTTGTAGCATGGTACTCAGTGGAAACAAACACAGATCATTGCAACATTGCAGCTCTTCGATCTACGGGCACTTCGAAAACAATTGATACCGAATCGGAAAATGAACAGAAACTTAGGCTCAGCCACAAACCAATGCCCAGGACACCTCCGAACACCGTAAATGACAATCGTGGATAGAAAGTGGATCTGTAGATTTAACTCGTAATGTATTTTCTCATTTCACCAGAAAATTTTATGAAAGCAACACACTGGTACTGTATGTAATAAATAATTGAATCGCGCTGAACAATGTGCCTGAGATCCGTCACCAAGAGCACTGATTGCAGTGTGAGTCTGAAATATTGTGATTTTCGAGTTCGGGGTTTATAAATTCGCGGTACCCATCCACATTGTATCTAATGGCCGATGCGACTTGCATTCGGCCACGCGGTGCGCTTCGGTACTTCGAGGTGCCGGCAGAGTTTATTCCTGTTTGGCAAAATTTCGTCGGTCTGTGTGCTGTATAAACAGCGAGAAATAGCTGAATCGAAGGCTCAGCAAAGGTGAAACAGCCGGCGCGAAGGTAACCACAACACAGCACCAACCGGACCACATCACTGACCACAAGTCCGCTAGAAGTACAACACCCCGATTTTAGAAAACAAGAGGCTTGTTGGTATTTGGTGCATTTTCGAAAGTTGTGAGGCTGGAGAACAATCGGGACAGCACACACGCGCGCGCTGTTTGTTGCACCTCCCCGCAATATGTGGCCACAGATACAAAAATAGCGATTTATTCGCTCTTTTTCCCAAACTAAAATTACCATACCATTTCCTGAATTTCATCTTGATCTCTCAACAAAACTTATATAGATATCCATCATGCCTCCAATTTATTTACTTCTGGTCAGTGTTGGACTGTTGTGCTCACTCACCACCGGCAACAGAAACAAAGCAAATTGTGAGAATGAACAAAACAATGTTCAAGTCGAAATCGCCCACTACGCAACGGATCTAAAAATTTGCACCATTGCATCCCAAAACGTCGGTTTCCTCGGAGCAAAAATATATTGCGAGAGACGCACGCCTGTCGGCTTCGACAACGGCAACTTTGTGCCCATCGGGAAAGAATTCAACAAATTTCTTGACCGGTTCCTTGTGAGTCCGCTCTGCAGTTTGGCCAGAACCATCTTTTGTTGAGCAAGGACTATGTTATATTATAACGTTGCCGGAAGGCAGAAAAAGAAGTTTCCGTGTTACCCTCACCTCAGCTTACCCATATAAAAAGGACAATGTTTTGAACATTTCTCTAGATCAACTGTTTCATTTCAGCCGACCCACAGCAGGGCTGAATACTGGGCCAACTCCGAGCTCTGCCCAGGAGCCACGTGTTGCAGCATAAATGAACATAAAAATATCCATAAATATGTCTTAGCGACTGAATGCAATCAGGGAAGCATTTCGATTCTAGCCGTCTGTCAGTACCACGTACCAGGTAAATGTTTGGGTGATGTTTCACTTTTAACAACCACGGCCATATTTGTTAGGGAGCCCTTAGTCACAGTGATGGAAAAAGGAAATGAAAATATTATCTATGTCCAAGTGTTCCATTTCCATTTTCCAACATGACTAAGGACATCTGGGAAAATGCAAAATTGAAATGAAACAAAACATTTTCTGTGTAAAATCTGACCAATCAGCGACCGAGAATTGAGCGGACCAGAAAATGTTTTTATTACGTGTCAAAACATGACTGCCGCAGAAATGTTTTATTTCATTCCCATTTTCAATTTTCCAGTATCAGTATGCCCTTAGTCATGTTGGCAAATGGAAATTTCCGTTTTCCACTATGACTAAGGGAGCCATGAGCCACATCAATGTTATTTCCGTACACCCAGGCTCAATCACGGAACCAACAACACCAGCTACAACTTCAAGATCCACAGGCTGGCATCCACATTATATTTATAGCCATTCTATTCGCTTCACGCTGATTACTTATCTGAAAAAGTCCCCGTTAATTTAAAACAGAATCCACACAAAGAAATTTCTAAACACCAAAATCACAACGCCCTCAAAGACTCGTGGCACCACTGTTATGGACGTGGCAAGGCATGGGCAGACTTAGGTTGCAAAAAACGTAATGGTTGAGCTCCATCTAATTTGCGAAAGAATCGGCGCACTAATTTCGACCTGCGTAAAAATTGTTCAGTCGGTTCAGAGGAACGTCTTTCACACTGGTCGAAATTATGCGCTAATTATATCGCAAACTGCGGCTCGATCGAAACTTGCTCATACCAAGCCAAGTCCATGCCAGTGGATTCGCCTTCAACGTTGATAAAGGAGGGCCCTTGTAGATTCCTTATTCGGTCGCTATTCGATATAGTCGTGTTTACGGGACAGACAAACAGTATGACTACCACGAAAATTATAGCGAATTGCTTAAGTTTACAAATTATAGGTGAAATACAAATTTTCGGTGCACCACGACATGCATTTTTAGTATGACTTTAGCAAATTTAATATGACTGACTGTAGCGAATAAAGACTATATCGAATAGTGACTGTAGTGGAAATTCTTTAGACTGACAACAGTGAACAGTCAGTTGTTGCCGTTTGCGTCACTATAAAGGAGGTTTACTGGGCTTGTGCTTACGCTTGATAAACATTTGGTGGCCGGGCAATTGAGCAACGCACATTTGATTGAGCAAGACCATGCCCAAGTAGTGAAAATGAGCAGAGCACTTATTTTGGTCCAATGGCTTAGGCTGATTTTGGTATCAGGCTTAGGCTTAGGCTTAGGCTCACACTTAAGATTAGTTTTGTGTTTGTGCTTAGCCTTAGGCTTAGGCCTATTCATTTTTAGGTTCTGCTCTTTTGGACTCTGCTCTTTTTCACTTGCTCAAAGTGCTCAAATGTGCTTTGCTCAATTGCCGTCCGCCAAACATTTTTTGCATACAGGCTCTAAGACAAAAGCGACAACACCAGTCATAAGCCCAGAAAGCACAACGACAAAAACTGCAGGTTGGGCTCGCAGAAGAAAGTTTGCACTTTTGCCTTGACCTGAATAATTACCTTCTCAGAGATTCCGGCCCAATCAAGGTGGCTGTTCCCTGCGATTTTCATAGTTTGTGTCGGATCCGTTTGCGTTTGCGTATTGCTTCTGCTATGTGGCGTGTTATTTATCAGCCATCAATTGGTTCAGAAAACGTGAAACTTGTTGTGTTGCTAAAACGCAACGACTGTGCAAGTGACCCGTAGATGTGTGCAATGTTGGATCGAATTTTGCACACGGTGTTTGTTAGTGTATTGGCAAACTACACCAACATGAGCTCGATTTCAAAGGTGGTGTGTGTTCGAACGAATAGAAAAAGAAAATCATCATGCTCCATGTTTATTCTTCAACGTGTAACAATTCCCAAATCAGCAGCCACTTCAGAATGTTTCACTATTCTGCCAGCTGCGAAATCGAGCTCGAAAAAAACGTGTTAGCGTAGTTTGCCTATATAGCTGGTATTAGGTGACGGGGTTCGTTTGTGGAGACCGGATTACCTGAATTTGTGTCCAACCGTTTCCACCTCTTGTAGGTCTGGTGCACACTTTGCAGCGGCTGTAATGTATAAATAATGATGGATGATAAAAAAAATTTAACGTGCATGCAAAAGGTCACAGTTTGCAGGATGCCAGACACCATCAATCGAACACGGTCGTGTCGTCGATGCAGCCGATATCAAGGTGCATCAGCCCCATTCAACCATCACCATCAAATGTGACCGGGGATACGAAGTCGATCAAGGCCGGGTCGACCAAAAAGTGACATGCCAGGGGACAGAATGGAGTCCGAAGGTGAAACCATGTCGAATAGGTTGGTGATCATTGAGCAATCAACAGGCTAATGATTCGATCGTAAACACTTAAAACACAAATATCAGTCAAATCAATCAATCTCAGGCGTCGTTCGTCGAGAGAAAGGGGCCGTCAACTGGCTCGCGGTCCTGTCTGTCGTCGCCGTAGCTGGTGAGTGGAAATAACATACACAACGGGCTTATAGTAATGTGGTCAAATCATCTCGTCAAACAAAGTCGTCGAACACAGGTATTAGTTTTCGCGCTCAATTGGGGCTCATGTGTTCGACGACTTTCTTTGATGAGATGATTATTTGACGACGAAACCATTCGCCTACACTACGTTGAACGTTGGAATCACGTTCACATCAAGTTCAGGTGCTGCCGCGACCTTGATCCTGGTGATCTTTGTGTGCAGCGCGATCTACAAATTCGAAATACGAGACAGACAACGTGACGCGACGTGATCGACATCGATATTGAACAAAAAATGTGGACCAAATGATATCGACACATAATATTCTAAAAACAGACCAATTCATGACGCTATACTGGCGATAATTTAGCGGACATTTTTTTGACTTGCGATCAAAAATAGTAAATGATATTCACTGGCAGAAACTACCCATAATTCGCCGGCATGTTCATAAACCTTAGACCCTCTATGTTGTTTCAGCTTCCCTCATTCGCTTGATTTTAAAAGATGAGTTGCATATCCGGTTCTCATGCATGTACTGCTAGGTAGTATATACAGTACACGTGCTGCATCGTTTAGAGTCTGATGTCCAGTGTTCGAACGGGATCCCGATTATGAATCCCGGAATCCTGGCCTATTTTCCATTCCGAAATATTTCCGCGTTCCGTGACTTAGAAAATTTTTCACGGAACAAAAAAACACGGAAATATTTCAGTGTTCCAGTTTCCGTGTTTGTCAGCACGATGTGAAAGGTGATTAACGGACAACGTTTCACTTTCTGGGATTAATTATAAAAGACAGTCATTGCAACGAGATGAGTTTTTCACACTTCAGGATCCGGGAAGAAGACAACAACGACAATAGTTACCACATCTAAACAGTCTCCAGGAAAGAACAACATTACTGTTTGTGTTCATCCCACGGTTATTGATATTATGTTGAGTTGTGGTGATAGTGAGTTGTACACCCAAAGTGCGGCTATGAGTTACTTCCAAAGCCATTTTGCGTATATTTGCCTATGCACAAGACAGACACGTGCATTCTTTGTCATTGTAGACCGCAGGGTTGGAAAAAAATTTTGAACAGGTTTAAATTTTTTTTAAATCTCAGGTTTGGCGAAATTTGACCAAATTTGCCTCGCGCAAAAACGCGAAAAATGCAACTTTAATTGATCAGTCCTTTTTGTGACTTGTTTGCGTCACTTGTAAATGGTGTTTACGTCATTTCGGTGCGATCCAACAGTCTGTGCTTGATATGGACAAAGGATTGCTGCTGGATTTCGAAACAACAGTTTGTGGTCGAATTCACTCATAAACCACACAGAATTGAGAATATAAGCTGCAGAAATACTTGTCGGTTAGCTGAATCAGTCGTATATGACCGACCTGATGGGGTATGACATCGAAGTACCATGTAGGTACATGCATACTGTGTCTCATGTATCATGGGCAGGTATAATAACATCCTTTGGGACATCTTAGGTACAAAATATATGCACCGAAGGTGATTTTGTGAAGAAAATTTTTTCGACTCTTGAGAAAAAATGACCCCCAAAAAGGCCATTTTCGGTGGTTTTAGAACATTTTGATCCCCGAAAAATTTAAATACAAAAAATTTTCAAAAACGTTTTTTAAATTTTTTTACAAAAATTTTTTTGGCCAACCCTGGAAGACCGTTAGCGCTCGTTGTCACATACAGTGTGCTGTACATGGCTAAACCCATCGCTCTGCACACAACAACATTGGGAAGCACAAATGTTGACAAAAGGAGCATGTTGTTGTTGAATGTGTGCCCATCAAATAAATACACCCAGCCGGTCGCACGTTATACGTCAATATTGAGAGAAAGTTTCGTTCAACAAGGTTATTTTAGGCGGAAAACGTAAGTTTTTGGTGTCACTCATTTGGCCTCGTAGGCTTACATACCGACTTATTCATATCAGGTGCCTTACATTTTGTACGCGGTATGACGGATTGCCTGAGATGCTTTGCGCACGAACACTGTGTCTTTGCTCCTTGATACTGATAAGAAACAATTCTTGGAGCTATAGCAACCAAAGACTGTTTTTGAACTTATGTGGGTGTGCTATTTTCGCTTCGCAGAGAGTTACCGACGTTCTGTGTTGCGTTTGAGATTCACCAGTCCCTTATCTAACATTTGAGCCCTTCGACGTTATACAGTACCTACCCATGTGGGTGACTGCATCACTGTTGCATACATAGACCCTTCCTTTAGTCCTGCGCATCCTTGAGTTTGATGCTTTCACGGTACGGAAACAAATGCAACCTGAAAAGCAAGACAGCAACAATTATTGCTGCGAGTTGTTGCATAATTCTGTGCTTCACTTTCCTCAACGAAAATGTCCAGAGGGATGCGACGATTCCAGTGGCAAGGGAGGATCGTGGTGACCTTCCCCGGAACAAACAACAAAGAATCGTGCTTTTGTGGACTGGTGTGTTGCCAATGTTCTCTTGACATTTCTTTTTTAAACTATAGTGAGTTTCTAATTTCGTTGCCTCATGCATTTTTACAGACGCAGGGAAACTCCCATTCGAAGTCGAGGCAGGCAACAAGCTCAACACACAGTCAATAAGCCACGCAGGTGACACAGACAGCCTGTGGACTGAAACATTCGAAACGCACACGACCCAGCTGCATGGCTTGTTGACTGTGTGACGTGACGAGCTTGTTGCCTGTCTCGACTTCGAACGGGAGTTTCCAAGTGCCTTTAAAAATGCACGAGGCAATTTAGAAATTTACTACATAAAAGAGTGTAGCGTCATTCTACGGAACCGAGCATTCGGATCACAAGCGATGCTGCTTCGGCTTTGAAATTGCAGACAGTTGGGCACTGCTATTGGTCGCACAATGACTTTATAAGAATTGGTCAATTTTTTCCTGATTCGTAAAGATGGAAAGTGACAGGGCAATGACGTTGCGTTGCGTGATCGCACACAAAGCATGTAGTAAAGAGAATGTTTCAGACCTGCGGCAACGTGGTTGATCTGCTAGATTATTTTTAGCTGAAAGTGTTTTGTGAGATTTCACAAATAGCATAGTGGTTAAGAGTGACTGAACTTGAAAATCAGGATTGATTTGATGAATGGTCATTGTGCGACCAATACCAATATCTAATGAATGCGGTTTGTAGATCTGAAAAGAGCAGTGCATCTTATGTCCGCAAGCGCACTTGCATAAATGGTCGCAGCTGCGGATGCGGTCAACCGCATTTGTGAACTGGTTGTGTTTGTGAGTGCACCGTAACTAAGAAACTCGCTGCGTTATTATGCTGTGCATTGTCATCCGACTTCACTCGAATATCGACAAACCCTGTTAATCGTAACGCACCTAAATTCATCGCAGAAGCAATGTTTCATTTGAGGATCGACAATCCGCAACCGCCAGCGCGACCTGTATGTAAATGCGGTTGCACTTTGAACATGCATAGTTTTTCAGACGCCCGCAAAACCGCAACCGCAGCTGCATGGCAGCGCCCTTGACCAGCTGTGCAAATAAGCGAATTCCTTTGCTGTTTCGCCGTCCGTCAATACCATCATTTTGTGCAAAAACAACTTATACTTTTAGTTCACATCAGGTTTAAATGGCTAAAGCTCGTCAGCTTCTCAGATTTGAAATATAAACATTATGTGCATTGTATAATGTTATGTCCAAACGACAAAGACACTTTCAAACATTTATCATAGTTACTGCTTTGACGCAACGAACCACGTACGTACTGTATATGTACAATTGTAATATAGGGCACTGTGCTCTACTTTCCCTTATCTCGTCGGTATCAGTAAAATTAAGACCAACCCCCACCAAAAGACCAACCCCCTTTTTGTGTGCAGCGTGTAGCTGGCAAACTATTCTAAACATTCACCAAAAATTTTGTCTCAAAACGCTATGTACATTGAGTTACAGCCTGTTGAAAACACCTGCTAGTTCCGGTTGGCAGGGTTGGATTAAAAAAAAAAAGTAAAAATTTTTTTGTAAAAAAAAAATTTTTTTTTTAAAAAAAAAAAGTTGGCCACTTTTTTTATTTTAAAATTTTAAAAAGTAAGTCCACTTTTTTTTATTATTTTTCCCCTTTTTTCGTTATTTTCTCACTTTTTTAAGGTAAAAATGTATGTTTTCATGCGTTTTATTGCTCATCATTCTCAAAAAATCGCCTGCGGCGCTTATATTTCAGTTTAAAATGGCGTTGTAATGGACTCATACAGTTCCTAGACATCCCAACAATCGCTGCACGTATAATATAGGACACCCCATACCGTATACTGTGCATTTATTGAGCTATCGACGTAAGCTATCGACAGACTCCACGTTGCTCGCCTATTTGCAGTTGTGTGGATTTGTCATTTGTTGCTTTTGTCACACAACATGAGTGTGGTGTAGCTCTTTATCTCTCTTCAAATTTACCCCAAATTCACAAACAGAAGGTTGGTCTTCCTTTTGTCATATATGTATGCCCACAGAGTTACCTTCGGGCGGGTTCTCAAAGTTGTGACCAAATGGGCTAGATCGCAGGTGATCGACATAAACATGCAAGTCAGTGGAGAAGTTCTCTTTAGTGTCCCTCAAAACATACCTAAGTAACATGATTTCAGAAATTTCATTTTTCTAGAAACCAATTTTTTGGGGGTCCGGAATAAAAAAAAGTGATTTTTAAAAAAAAAATTTTAAAAAGTTTTTTTTTTAAAAAAAAAAAAGTTCGATAATAAAAAAATTTTTTAATCCAACCCTGCCGGTTGGGGGTTGGTCTAGTTTCTTGTTTTTGAAAAAGAAAACCAAGTTGCTTGGCGGAGCAATTTTCGCGGACAAAAAAGACCAAGCCCCAAAGCACGCGACTCCAACACACACACACAAAAGATTGCTTCAGCACATGAGTTGTTGCATAATACCCCAGCTGTGTGTGTGTTGTATAGGGACTTTACGCTCTCTCGGTGAGTGCGTCGCTGCTGGCCCGATCATTACGTTTATAACGTATCGTAAGGCGGCTTGGCTGTCGGCGTCTTTAGCACAGTGGCAAGCATATCTGACTGTGGTTGTGAGAGCCACGAGATCGAAGCATCCCACAGACAAGCTTTTTTGATGTTTTTGTTTATGTATGTTTTCAATGTGTAATCAATGATTTCAACAAACAGAAACAATCTTTTCACACCCGACGTTTGCTTCAAAATACAATCAGAAACACCCGGCCCTAAAAAAATCGGGCCGGATAGGACCGGGCTGACTTTTTCTGAATCCGGTCATGCCGGACCGAGGTAACCCGGCCCGATTTCCACCCCTGTAACAAGCGTTTTGAATGATAATGCTTCTTTTAAGACATTTTAATGAACCCCGTATTAAATCTTTTTCAAGCAGGTGAAAAATAAATGGCAGAGAAAATGGGGGTTGGGCTATTTTTCGGTTTTCAACTGCTCCGCCAAGGGGCTTGGTCTATATTTATTTTTTTGTCAACTAAAACCAACCGACAAATAGCTTTGTTTTTACTTGGATATGATGTTTCAAAGTCTACTTTTGTTTCTATGATGATCAGCATGCTCCCTTTCGTAGACATGCCAAACATCAGCCTACCGAACCAAACCGTGTTGGAAATGCGGTCAGGCCAACTTCAAACGCTTTTTTCTCGAAAAAGTGGTTTGGGGGTTGGTCTTATTTTTACTGATACCGACGATCTGTTTCCTAGTTTTTATTGCAAGTCTCCGATCAAAAACCGTCCGTCTCCCATTGATCGCGCAACCAGGGAACGATTCCAGAAATTTCCGTCAAAGAATCGTGCTAATTTGGACAGGTAATTTACATACATACATACATGTGATGATCCCTCTGCTTCATGCACCGAGCGGTACAGTCGTTTTCTGGGCAAATTTGGTAAATTTCCCCGAATCTCAGACTTTTTACAAAAAATTTAAAAATTTTTTTTAAAAACTTGTTAAAAATTTTTTTTCCAGCCCTGGTCATATCAATTCGTCAAGTCCAGCAATAACACATGGGCCCCAAACGAGCGCGAGAAATAATACTACATGTGATTTGATGAAAGATTTGACACGCGGTGATTTGACGACATTACTGTAAGCCCAGTCGTGGTGAACAGTTTATTTTCAAAATCGTGTTTATTTTCCAGACCAGTTCCTCGGCATACCGGCTGTTTGGCGGGAACACGAACGTGCGCAGGCGTCCAACTGTCCTGACGTGCCCAAGTGCGTGCTGACGCAAGATCGTTCGTTGTACGCGCGAGCCGACGCAATCGTGTTCCACTATCGACACCAAAATTGGCGCGATCTCCCGCCGATTCGTTACGCGAACCAGCGATACATTTTCTTCAACATGGAATCGCCGCCGCACACTTTCTCGAGTAAAGGCGGCCTGTTTGTCGAACATGGTGCCTGCGAATCGGATCAAGTCTCGGACACATAGCTGTTTTTAAAAAAAAGATAATGTGTCGTTACTTGGGGAACCACTAACTGACACCGGCCAGCGTAGAAGTTGTTTTATTTATCTATGGCAAAAGAACTTTTACGCTGGTCAAAAGTAATGCTGCTGCTGTATATCATCAGCAAATTACCATACACCCGGGCGCCATGGAGACGTTTTATGAAAATTTTCTTATTATAAGTTATCCAAGATGCAGCCACGAGATATTTTTTCTTTGAGAATCGAAGACTAACTCGTTAACAGACAGTCATATGAGCTTATCTGCGACCCTTTCCCAATAAGACCACCTATTTCACCTATTCAGGCTACACTCCGTGGTTCGCGTCAGATCCTCTTGTCTCGCTTGGCATCGATTTCTACAATTGGACGTTGACCTATCGAACTGACGGTGACGTGCGCACAAACAATCTGACGTCCTACGCATATGCGTTCCGACGAAGGTTAGGGACTTTGTTGGATGTGTTGATGGCAATGACATTTTAAAAAATGGTCATGACCGGCATTTAAATGCACTTTGCTGGAATCGGGGGTGGGACCCGTATTGCCTCTTGATGAGCATTAAAATGGTTTTACACATCACCACAAGAGCATCCATCACATATGGCATAAACAAATTGCATAGCTACATACCGCCTGAATGATGTTTCATGAGTAGATTTATTAAAATCATTCTGATGAGACAAGACCGACCAAATCAATAAGTCGCTATAATTTCAATTTGACACCCACAGGGCGCAACCACTTTCCACCAACAATGACTCAACCCTCCATTATATCGATGCGCTCGTCACAATGAAAAGTCGACTGATCGCTTGGTTTGTCTCCAACTGTCGCACGCCCGGTCGCCGGGAGGATTATGTGCGCGCGTTGCAGAGGTGAATCGGTGATGTTTCATGCGTGCGTATGAATGGTGATGTGGGTGTCTACGCGCTTGTGCCTTTATGATTCGGCCAGTTCGAAAAATGAACGACATAATTGTGGGCTGGTTCGGTTCGGCTGGTGGTTTACCTAGGCATAATCCCGCAGGGCACACACAGAATATTGGATATTGCCATGAATCTTTTGTATCGAGCTTCACGATCGGAATGAATGCTTTCACATCACTATTTTGCATCAAGACGACCTCGAAATTTACGGTGCCGGCCCGCTCCGATCCAAGGATTCGAGCCGATCCCAAGGCTTCATGCACAGACTCACAAATAATTTTGATGTGAATAATCCCTGCACCCCAGCCAAGTGGCGGGCCACACTGTATTTGTCCACGCCCGACCGGTTGAACGCTGTCACAAAACAAGCTCACTTTGCAGGTGCAGAAAAGTGATTCATTCATTCCAGGTACATTCCAGTTGACATCTATGGCGAATGTGGCTCGCTGACGTGCACCAGAGACGATCACAGCTCGTGTCTGGCACTGGTACGCGATAATTACAAGTTTCTGATCGCATTTGAGAACACCGTCTGTCGTGACTACATCACTGAGAAGTTCACACAGGCGCTGGATGCTTTTGCGGTTGGTTTGTGGTGATTTTCGATGTAATTGGCGAAGGGTAACCTGTGTGTTTCGCACTCTCCAAGAGGGTTGATGACACTGTTCTCTGTTTACACGCGGAAAACCCTGCCCCCCTGAAATGGGGCCCTAAGTTGGTTTAGAAATTCGTTACACGTTCAGTTTTTCTGTTGCTTGGAGTTAGATTTCATTTCTGCGTTTGAGGTTTCGCAACAGATCAGTTTAAAACCGTATTGTGCGCCATAAACGTTGTTGCTGTCGTTCCACAGGTGCCCATCGTTCTTCACGGTGCTACATACGAATCGTATGGTATGCCGAAAATGTCCTACATTGCCGCAGATGACTTTGGTTCGCCGTCGGCACTGGGGGATTATTTGCGATATTTGGATAAAAATGACACTGCATACCGGTTGGATTACCGCACTATATATTCTTGTTTGTTTTATTTATTGTTTCGTTTTTTCAAGAGAACGATAAATTTTATGATGCTATTCCAGCGAATACCTCAACTGGCGACAATATTATGAGCCGGTCAATCAGTCTTTTTGGTGCGATTTGTGCGCCAAATTGAACGATGTAAATATGCCCCGAAAGGTACGTGCGACATTTAGTAAATTCAGAACAGTTGATGTTTCAGTCAATTCTCTTTTTGGTGTTGTTTCCTTGATCAATGTGTTTTTATTTGTCCCCTCGTTTGCGCAGGTGTACGCTAACATGGCTGAATGGTGGTCGAAGGATAATTGTCGCTCAGCGTATGGTCGTTTACTGGTGATTCTCTCGAGCGATTATCGCGATTTCATGCAGAATTTTGATCTCTTCGTCTTTCTGATTTTCGGTGCTTGTTATGCCTTAATTTGTATCGGCTATCATTGCGTCTGCTCAAGATAATGAAAAACAATTTATTTATTCTGTTGTGGATTTTGTGCATAATTATGAAAGTAAGCGGATGTTGATTTGTTTCCATGCAAAGATCATCACAGGCGGGGTTCGTCCCTGGTGCTGACTCTTCGAACATTGAAAACGCCATGGATTCGTTATCCGCGATCTTATTTTGATGAGATGGTTGAGGAACGAAAAGCGCAGGCCCGGTGATCTGAAACTACTTGGTGGCTGGGCTGCGCTGGGAACTACAATTTTGGCAAATCAGGCATTTAGGATGGATTCTGTCCTGGAATCGCCAAAATATGCTTTTCGCTCCCTCGTGGAGCCGAGTCAATGAACGAAACTATGAAGAGAAAGTTTCCTTTTTGGGCTGAATTTATTCTTGGTGTAATTTGGAATTGAATTCGAGTTTGCCATTGCCTGCTTGTCTTGCCCTTGACACGTTTTGCAAGATTGTGTCCCAAACAAAATGGCCAGCTCCTCAACAGCAACCTCCGACGGAACGCAGTCAAAAGTGACGGATGTTAAGGAATTCAAGTTGGAAGAAGATTGGAGCTGAGATTTGAGGTTAATTTTGGTTTCCGTTTCAAATTCAAATTTTTCAAATTTTGTCTGCACGCTTTCGCAAAGACCTTTACACAAAGATACAAAACCTTTTTGGTTTTGTTGTTTTGTTTTTAATTTTTAACAAAAAACAACTGACTGACTTCCCAGGTGTCGGCTCCTGGAACACTTCTCGTTGAGCTGATTTCTGGCGCATGCGAAATGTTCGGCACGGAATTGGTGCAGCACAAACGAGTTGATTTCCCGTGTGGTTGGTTTTATTTGACTTTTGGTCACAGAGGTGTCGGCCCGGCCCGACCCGACCCCGAGCCCCTGTTTTTTCACTGGGCCCTTTTCAGGGAGGGCTGTATTTTTTTGGGGGCTCTATTTTAGGGAATACGGTACGGGTACCTGCACTGGTGCAGCTGGGGGGGGAGCCCCATAGGTACCACAGGTAGGTCGACACTCCATCCTGGTACAGCAATCTGTAGGTCACCGCTCCCGGCTGGCACAGTAGTATGTTGCGATTTTTGGCTCAATACGGTGTATGTAAATGTAAAACTAGGCCTGGGCACAATACCACTTTTGACACCCAATACCAATACCCAATACCAATACCGGCCCTATTTACCAATACCCAATACCAATACCAAATTGATGACCAAAAGCCAATACCGGGTGAGATTTTTCGGGGCGGGTAGGGTACAATACAAGTTTTTTTGGTTGCCTATTTTTATGTGCTATAAAGTGCATCGCGATTTTTTTGCACTTTTAAGGGTTTTTCAGTCGAAATTCGTTCTTTTCCGACCGAAAAATGGGCATTTTGAGGGCAAAATGACGGGGCGGGGTAGGGTGCCCGAGCGGGACGGGTAGGGTGCCATTGGGAGACCCCCCCCCCCCCAGCCACAGCACTGCTGGACAGTGGGCACCAGTGGGCGAAGTGGCCTAGGGTGAATATGGAACTATCAACTTTGAAACAAAACTTGGCCTCAGAACCGTCATAAAAATCACCGTAGAAATTCATGCCGGGCCGCCGGCAGTTTGGGCGACGAGCCAGCACCAGCATAAACCTGACCGATTGAGGATTGACACCTCTGAGCTCTACCCCGGTTCAAACACACAGGTGCCCGAGGCGCATTGTTCACATGGCACGGCTGCACACTCGAATTGATCGGAGACACCGAACACGTTTATGTGGCCAGACAGACACCTATGGTCGGTCGAAATGGTGAAATTGGCCCATCGTTGTTTGTTGCGGTTGATCATCAACTGGAACTTCTTGTTTTTCATCAATTTTAAAAAATAATTGCTTGAAGCTCATTTTTATGTTTCTCAGATCATATACTTGAATACGCATGCAGCGCTTGAACAAATGAGGCAGCACGCCGAAAGCGAGGCGTTGCAGCACAAACAAACCAGAGGTGCGTGATCCAAGAGAATCCATCGAATGTTTTGTTTTGTCTGCCGGTATGATACGCATAATTTGGCGTTTGAACACATTCACCAACCAGAAAGAGAAAATAATCTGTTTTGTCAGACTTTGGTCACCTCAGCGTGAGATCAGGACTCGCGTGACATTTTGTGTTGAGGACGTTTCGAGATTCGAAGTTTGTGATGGTATCAATTTCGACCAGAAAAAAGATGTTCCCGTAGATGACCAATAGAGAACTTCTCAAAATTAGCGGCAATCATCTCGAATATACTGCATTGTTGGTGGACTGGTTCGTGGATGGTATTGCCGTCAATCATTTCGAACATGCTCAATACAAAAAGTCGCATGTGGGTGTGACCAGTGATGTACCTTGTCCCAGCAAGAAAGGTAGCTACCTAGCCGTGTGCCCCAGTTTGGGGTGGGGGAATTTGAGCGAAAAATGACCATGCAGGCCGTTAAAATGGTCAGTTTAGCACTAAAATCAATACTTTTTTGACTTGATAGCCGGAGCAAGAAGCCAGTTTGAGAGCGAGAAAGCTACC
>JASAMV010008506.1:0-16918 GCA_030248065.1 Rhynchonema sp. JSB1_4
AAAAGAGCCAGAAGGCCAAAATGAAAATGACGATTTTGCAAAGGACGGCCGGAAAGATCACAAAATGAATAAAAGAGGCCCAAAAACTGATGATGTTGAAAAGAGCCGAAATGGCCAACGCTTTGGAAAAATCGAAATGGCCCATCAAAAGAGACAAAATGTCCATAATCAAAGTGATATTGAAAACGATGAAAATATGGCCGATCAAAAAGAAGCATGATGCTCAAAATTCGTTTGACGATGAAAACGGTCACGAGACAAAAATATTTGAGCCGATTAGCATTGTTCACAGTTATGACCGTGTTGCGGCTGGTGGTGTGAAGGGAACCAAAATTGACCCCCGCAATACCGTGCAAGGTTTGTTTGCTGCGTTTGATGGTTCGTCTGATGTTTCATTATTGAATGTGCATAGTGCAGCTGCATCTGTGCGTCAGCATGACCTGCATGTTGATGGGCTCAACACCCAGCACATTCCCAGTTTGCTGCCACGCAGTTTGCCAACGGGACAGTATATGAAACATTCAGATGATGTGGCAACACAGACAATGCCACGCGACGATAGCAATGCATTGAATCAACAGCAGCGCACGACTGGCATGAAACGTGTGAATGTTGCATGCGATAACGCACCCACCTTGTTGAATCAGGCTGCCACTGAAACGTTGCAGAACAATGAACAGACAAAGTTGCTGATGACTCTAGTTGAAAGCAATCAACAATTCACTGCATCACTCACAAAAATCATGCAAGATATGGTGCAATGTGTGCAGTCTAAAATGAACACAAGCGATACTGAAGTGAATAATCAGTCGGCGGTGCATCTGTTGGCCGACAATTTCAA
Source organism: Rhynchonema sp. JSB1_4 (assembly GCA_030248065.1). Taxonomy (NCBI): domain Eukaryota; kingdom Metazoa; phylum Nematoda; class Chromadorea; order Monhysterida; family Xyalidae; genus Rhynchonema; species Rhynchonema sp. JSB1_4. The sequence goes on from JASAMV010008506.1 coordinate 842, forward strand.
TAAATTTGATGGCAAATCAGTCAACTTCAGTTCATGGTACACGTTGATCAAAGCTCGATTGGCTGTGAACAAGGCGAATGAACAGATTTCACTGAATCATATTCGTCTTTGCTTGACTGGAGACGCTGAAACATTATACGAACGTCAGCCCGACTGCGTAAAAAACGACCTGGCAGCCACTTTGCAGTTTCTTGAAGACAGATACGGTGACAAATATCGCGAAGAGAAAGCACAGCAAGAACTGCTGATTGCAACGCAAGGTCGTGATCAATCAGTTCGCGAGTTTGCCAATCATCTGGAAGGTCTTGCGATGCAGTCAACGTCCAATTGTGATGTACCGCACTCTCCATTTGTTGAGAAAGTGTTGAAAATGCAGTTTGCCAAGAACGTGACCAATCATAAGATACAGGAGCGATTGTTCGGCATGTGGGCGGAAAATAGGTCATATGCCGAAATGAAAGAGGCTGCCATCAAAATGGAGCAAGGACAAATGTTGCAAAATGAATACAAACAATACACCAATTACAACAGACCAACCAATACTCAACCTTACCGCAACAGTCCAAAAGTCTTCCATCGTTCACCCAACAACTATTTCAACAATCAGAACGCACATCACAACCAGTGGTCAAATCAGCATCGCTATGCGAACAATGTGCAGGACAATGGGCAACAGTACAGTTCATTTAACAGAGCACCGAACAACAACCGCAACTGGCAGAATGGCCAAAATTCGAACTGGCGGCCAAATAGTCAAACGAACCACAATCAGTTCGCACAAAACCAACAGTTTGATCAGAGTCGGTTCAATGGCAATCATACGTTCAATCGTTCAAACAATCAAGACAATGTGCCTGACCGTTTCCTGTGCGTGTCAGTTAAACGTAAAACCAAACAGCCAGTGAATGTGAACGTGTGTGGTTCACAGCAACGATTTCGAAAAGTGCGCATTGTGAATCGGTCAAAGCGTGAAACGCAGAGTTCAAGCACGCCACGTTTGGCTGGTAAATTCGTGACGTCAAGCAGACTGGATTCGGGTTCGGATAGAAATTTGATTCATCCCAGAATGGTGAAATCCCTGAAATTGATAGTGGAAGAAGATAAAGAGGGAATTCAGTCGGTTGGAGCCGGTGACAAAGAGTTGGAGATAAAAGGTGTAGTGCACAGTTCGCTGGAACTGGATGGCAAGATGTTGAATCAGTGCAAGTTTGTTGTGACACCGGATACTGCCGGTTACAATCTGATTGTTGGCGACAAGACCTTGAAAGAGTTGGGTGTGAAATATGTGGGCTCTTCAGGAACAGTGCTCAAGTCAAAATGTGTTCATTCGACTACAACCAATGCGAAGGTGCACAATGGAAAGTCTAACAGTTTGTGCAAAACGGTCTATATGTTGTCAAAAACGAACGGTTTGAGTGGTGTCAGCATGAAGGAACCACGTAAAAGTTCATCTGTGAAGCAACCCAAAGAAAAACCCCAGATTGATCGGAAAAAGAAACAGAATTCCAGCCCAAAGAACACCGATGACTGCGGAGTGCAAAAGAAAATCGTGCCAAATTGTAACATTGTTGCGGCTGCTATGCCAATGATACGAAAAAGGTCCCAATACGTGCCAAAGAGCAACGAGGTGATGGTTGGTGATATTGTGTTAACGATCAGTTCAAGCACGAATTTGAGGTAAAAGTTGAGTTTGGAGATAAATGTTCAATAGACATATCATGTGAGATTCGCGTGCCATCTATATTGAAAATGAAAAGACAAAATGGAGGTCTATGATCACTTTATTGAATGCGCATCTTTGATTGAGAGCAAATTTAAAATTGGGAAGTACTATGTACAAGTTTTCAACCAGTCAGCAAGTGACCAATCGTAACTGGCGCTTGAATTATACGATGTCTGGCACAAAAACTCAATTTCATGGATGATTTCATTGAGATAAGTGGCAATGAAAACGGAAGTTGTGACAAAACACTGATTTATGAAAACATAAAAAAAGTGAAACATTTAAGAAAATAAACTTGTGAGGTCATTTTTATATATGTACATTATGATGAACAAATACTGTATGTGAAAGTGATTTTTGCCAGACGATGAAAAGTGCCAGTTGTTTTGTGCGCTTGCACAAATTTTTATTCGAGTACTGCACTTATTGAGTGATCTCTCTTGTTGTTTGCTTTTCTGTGCTTTTTTGCCTCGGTTTTCTTGGTGCTGTTGTGTCTTTTGTTTGGTGTATGTTTTGCTGTGTGTTCTTTGCTCTTGTTGCTTTTTTTTCGCTTTTTGCCGTTGAAAGGAGTTGTATTTGTTATTTTCTTGGCTTTTTTGTAAAAAGGAGAAGTTGTGATCACAGATCATGAAACGTTATTCCGCCTTTATCGCCTGCGGGCGCGTGAAACATTCTTGCACACGTATTTTTGTTGTTGTGTTTGCAACGTGTCGCAGTTTACGTTTTGGCTGGTCGTGTGTGTTGTGTGTTTATGAGCGCGTGCGGTTTAGAGATAAAATTATATTATGCCTTCAGGATTTGGGATTATTGTTTGGGGTTTTGGGGCCTAGTTTCAGAGAAAAGATTTTAGCAATAATAACACAACTAATACAACTATACAAATTAAAAGTCTATTTTGCCAAAACCACGGAAATTTCCGAAAAAAAATTTTCCGTTGTATTTTCCAGTCAGATAGAAAGCACACAGAGCTTTTATATAAAGTAGGCAAGAAAGCCCGTATATCATGCTATTCAGGCGATCAATGACTAATTTTCCACCGCTGATAAGTTTCGACAAAAGCTCGCTCAACTGTGGTGAACCTCAACTTTTTTGCCATTTGCTGTGGATCCCAAGCACACTTCTATCTCATATTTTCCTATTTTAGTAACAATGTACCGAGGTGATATATGGCACGCTAGATAGTAAAAATATAATTGTCGTTAATTATGTGCAAATCTAGGTTGGCCCAGCTGCATCCTTGGAGGTACGAGCAATAAATGAGTTTTACACAAAATTCATAATTTTAGCAAATTTTCGCTTCCGTCATATTTTTAGCCTACCTACATTTGTGACGGATTTGTGGCCTTTGCTGTCCGATAAAGCCCCAACGTTGTTGTTGTTTATCGATCAAAATCCAAAATTCTAGTTCTAACGTATCTTGAGAAAAATCATGTTAAGTGAAGGCACCGCAGACGCTGGTCCTGTTGTAAGCCCGGTTGTAGTTCCAAGTCCAACGCATGGACCTCAATTAACACGATTTTTCTCAAGATACGTTAGAGCTATAATTTTGAATTTTGATCGATAAACAACAATAACGTTTGGGCTTCATCGGACATCAAAAGCCACAATTCCTACCCAACTGTAGATAGGCTAAAAATATGACGGAAGTGAAAATTTGCTAAAATTATGAATTTTGTGGAAAAGTCATTTATTGCTCGTACCTCCAAAGATGCAGCTGGACCAACCTAGATTTGCACATAATTAACAACAATTATATTTTTACTATCTAGCGTGCAATACATCACCTCGGTACATTGTTACTAAAATAGGAAAATATGAGATAGAAGTGTGCTTGGGATCCACAGAAAATGGCAAAAAAGTTGAGGTTCACCACAGTTGAGCGAGCTTTTGTCGAAACTTATCAGCGGTGGAAAATTAGTCATTGATCGCCTGAATAGCATGATATACGGGCTTTCTTGCCTACTTTATATAAAAACTCTGTGTGCTTTCTATGTGACCGGAAAATACAACGGAACATTTTTTTTTTCGAAAATTTCCGTGGTTTTGGCAAAATAGCGCGAGCTGTGGTAGTGCCAAAAAAGTGAATATGGTTCTAAATTAGACCCAAGGCGTTTATGAAAAATTTGTGAACAGACTGCACACAAATAATATGCGAAACAGATCGATATTTTAATTTCAAGGTGCTGAGGTAGGGTCAAAATTTTTTACCTTTTAGCCCTCCTGGCTCAGACAGGGAGCTGATATGGGGAAAAATTTTCTTGGCCGTGAGTGTTTTGGACCAAGCCCACTTACGGTGCCAAGTTTCATTGAGATTGGTTTCGGTCGCGTATATATGGCGGAGCCCCTTTAACGAGTGTTGCAATCACACCACGATTACGGCATGCACTTGTTAACAGTTATTCTCCCAAAACGTTCATTCAATTTTTTTATCATAAATATTTCCAATTGTCAAGTCTTACGCAATATATAGATACAGAATGATTGTTGCAACTGAGCAAACATGTCAGCAGCAATGGACAAATACAAATTCTGTCAGCAAAAATCAGCAGTTCAGTTCATCCAGTCCATTTGCACAATCGTTTTGCGCATCGCAAACCGAGTCCCTTCGAATGCATTCTGGTTCTTGGCGATCATTCAACATCGCGATTGGACCCTTGCACCAAAATTGGCCCGTAGAACAGGCTGAAATAATAGATTTCGTGGGATGCACTGCATGCAAGTCGGTCAGTTTTGTCAACCGAACTTGTCAGACAGGCAGGGGCTTTAACCGACAGAGACTTCTAAACTTTGACCTAAAGATATGAAAGTGGTATTGATTGATGTAACTACAGCAAAATGGAGTTCTGAAAATTCTAGTCATCGCTGTCGTGAGGAATCGGTTTTGACTGTCAAAACGGACTGATGAAGCAATAACAATAAGCATTATGAGCTGAGCTAAAGTTATAAATAAATGTACAACAAATTATATGGGCTAAGACATTATAAATTCAAAAATGCAACAAACGATTGAGCGTGCGTTCAGCGACGGCTTTGTAGAGGAACGTGATGTTCGCGTCGTGCGTACGATGTCGAAACAGCACCATCATACGTCGACCGGTCGACTCAAACTTCAGGTTCGACAGACTGCCACAATATCTGAGAAGACATGCAAACTTGCTGACGCTGAGAACGGGAAAGTTATCCACATATAATTGACGAGACCGAGGAGCCCACGGTATTAGACTTTGGGTTTAAAACCGCAACCCCCACTGCCGCGCCTCATGCGCACAGCGTGCCATCAGAGCACACCAGTATATTGGAGGACTGGAAAGAATTAAGTGAAAAAGCAAAGCAAGGCCTCTATACCCTGGTCATCCCTTCAATCTTGTCCACAGATATGTAACACTAAAAAAGTCACTATAATGATGGACTGGCGTCATCACATCATGTAGTTCATGTTCAAAACTTCTGATCAATCTGCAAAACATTAGATATAGGCAAACCATGCCAACATGAGCTCGATTTCGCAGCTGGCAGAATAGTGAAACATTCTGACGTGGCTGCAGATTTGGGAAATGTTAAGCTGGAGTTATACTTGTCCATTTTGGCCTTGTAGACAACGAGGACAAATTTTTGTTATGATCATGTTTTGTGATAGAGTTATAGCACAAATTTCGTCCAGCGTAATAGTTGTTCACTTGGTGCAGGGGAACAACTTTTACGCTGGTCGAATTTAGTGCCCCAACTCTATCACAAAATATGATCATAACAAAAATTTGAACTCATTGTCTACAAGCCCAAAATGGACAAGTATAACTCCACCTTTACACGTTTAAGAATACAAAGTGGAGCCTGATGATTTTCTCTTTCTATTCGTTTTGACAACACACCACCTTCGAAATCGAGCTCGTGTTGGTGTAGTTTGCCTTTATAGGTGTTACCACAGTTAGGTCACTTGCGACACTTACGCCGGTGTGGTCTTGCCAAGGTCGTGAGATTCAACATGGAATTCAACAGCTTCCTCTGTGCACGCCTTATGGAACTCATCAACATCCATTATTCGTACATTTGGCATCATTTCTAGTCGTACATACATGCCGGCCGGTGCCTAAGACATTGAGAATTTTGAACATAAATGGTTCAAAAAACGAAAGTGAAAAAAAATCTTTTTTCACCTCGATCACAATGCGAAGTTGACTGATTGCCGGTCTGGTGTGAGGGATGCGTTGTGTTATGGAACAGGTATTGCTCACAGCCGTCAAGTACACCATGTCGTCTAGAATGAAAAGTTTTAAATTACACCATACCTACACCATAAGTGCAGTAGTGTTGGTCTGTTTCGCCTTGCTTTCGCAGACAAGCCGAGGCGCCAGGACTCATCAGTGCGAACGCCTCTGGTAAATTTGCCTTCAAAAAGTCCAACCAGTAGATCCTATTGCTAGGCTGTAACATCACTGCGTGCTGCGTGCACACTCAGTCAATTGTTATGGCGGTGAGTTTTGACAGTCAAATTGGTCAGACAGTTTTCTGCCGCCCCCGTCAGTGCATAAATCTCACAATAAATATAGCGCAGTTAGTTAGTCAGACAGGTAATTTTTGCTTCGGTCAACCGCAAGCCCACCGAAGTGCCATGTCTTACACGCAAAGTACGCCAACTGGGACCCGGACCGGAGTCCAACGCGGCCAACTGCAATGGACTACTGGTTGCGCCACTTGCTGTAAGATCTGAATTACCTAATAGTACTCGATATTCAGTCATACACCCACGTGTTGTGAGGAATTCTGCCAGACCTGTCAAAACTGACTGCCATGACTGTTACTTCTACGGTGGTATACGACTTTAAGTCAAAAATGATTAAAACCGTGGAGGAAAAAATGTATTGCGGCACCTGTTGAAGGAATAGCGTTGTCACATGCTCCTCCCTTTTGTCTTCCATCGGGGCAAATGCATTCATCACATTGGTTTGGATTTTGGTATCCAACGCCGCAGTCGAGTTTTTTGGGACAAATATCTGAATTTGTGAGCAAAACTGCAGTAAAACACGTCTTACAAAATAAGCTGCCTAAAATTAGTTGAATTTGAACTTGAAAAACTTTTAAAATATGTATGCCAACCTGAACAGTAGTAGTCATTGACGTCCAACCAGTCCGTGAATGTCATTGCATTTGTCTGACCCGGATTATTCTTGAACTTCGAAAGATATTCATTTTGATCGATGACCTGGAAATCAAGATTTTGTTTGCCAGTTGACTGTCACTAATCTAAAGTAGTAAATTACCGTAACTCACAATATTCTGTCGAGCCAGTGCATAACCCGTAATTGATGAATAGTCGTATTTCGTGCGGCCAATAGAGCAGACGCGGTCTCGTTCACAAATCCGCCATTGGCCAGTATTTCGAAGGCTATGAAACAAAAATTTGGAGAAAACATAAATGATTTTCGTTCTCCCGGCCGTCAGATGCAATTCGTCGGTTACTGATCCGTATGACTGCTAAGAATGACTGCCAATGCTAAATGTGGGTTCAAGCTTGAAGAACCATGGCGAACGACTAAAAAAAATTGCGGATCATATCGGCAATATAAAATCACTCACTCTTCAGGGACATTGATGTACTGATCCCGATCGAATCGCTGTTGTTCATGTTGAAATCCCAGTAGGTGCATGAACTCGTGGTATAGAGTGCCGTCCTGTTGAAATAGATTATGTGGATGCGTTCGCTCTGAACGTTACTGGCACAAGGCCACAAAACTATTAGTTGTTGGCACTAGTGTTTGCCAGTCAGCCTTGTCAGCCAGTTATTTTGCTCCCATTCTGATTCACTCCTACGTCCAGTCAGATCCACTACGAGATTGGTATTATACCTGGGCAAAAAAAAACGACTGCCGTAACATTGAATGCTTAATAAAACGCTCAATTGCCCGTACTTTGATAAGTAAAATAAAAACGTTTTGTATATCAAATAAAAATAAAATTTTCACCAATATATCAGCGAGACAAACCGGCGCGTATTCTCCTATTTCGAGATATTGTTCCTTATCGACCAACAACCTCCAACCACCTGCTGGCACGACGCCGCCGGACGAGCCCTGAGCCACCCTTAGATCGACGACCCTCGCCTTATAATCAGTCGGAGGCTGGTCCAATATAATGCGAATGCAACTGTTTTGGTCGAAATCTCAAAAATAAACATATACATACAGGAAGCCATAAGTGTGGAAAATTTTGACTGGCATACTAACTGACAAAGTTAACGAGCTTGCACAGTGCATAAAATGATTTCGCGTTTGATGTTACAAATCAGTTGAAGTTCAACTGTTTTGTAATATCAAAAAAGAGATCAAACCTGCTGTCATTCGCTTCAAGAGCCCAGCAACCGTCGAATGTGAAAAGATCATTGTGTCATTCGGTGCGAAATAAATCGGTACCGTTTTGCCATCAGCTGACACCGGCCACTTGTCGGTCCGGAACGCGTTATCGGCGTTCCAACTATCCGGCTCGAATTGACGCTTGACACGCGTTTGAAGATCACTACCGACAGGAATACATGGCGCAGTGGGTAGCAGGCAACTTGTGACAGTAACCATTGCTAGCAAGAACGATGTTTGATCCATGGTTTATGTTGAGAATGAACAATGGTGTTTGGTGTTCATGTGATAAAAAAACTGAGTTAGCCATAGTCTAATTTCAAACAGCATTTATAGGATTCTGTTTATTTTTGCGTGGGATGGATTACATGTGCAAGCTTCTTCTAGACAATTGTCATGGGGCACGCAAACATTTTTGAAAGCCTAAGGTTGATTCGTGCCGAGTGTATTTTGTACAATAGTGTTTTCCGAGACAAGCGTGGAGCCACAGACGGCCATACAAACTGTTATGAACTGTATATTTGTCAACCCCACACACCACACGTCTGGTGGTCATGTCATAGGGTCGATTGACAATCAAATGGGCTACACGCACTTTTGTGATCCAGGTTCACTTCGTTGTGTTGTGGTTCTATCAATCTCAAATTCTCGTGATAGCGAATCCACATTTTATCGGGATGCTAAACGTCTTTACATAACTGTACTGGTCAAACACAGCACACAAATATCTTTGTTCCTAAACGCAAAAGTTGGAAGTTAAAAACAATAAAACGATCAGAAATCCGGATAGAACATGAACCCGCTAACTATCATACATATACAACACCGCTGAAAACTCCCTAGAAAGCTCTTGCTTCTTACCGACAGCGACAACTAACGTTTCGCAACCTATATGTATTTCAGGCACCACACACGAGGCACAATTCGCGCGCGCAATGGCTGACATGAAATCGCAGCTCAAACAAGTCGAGCAAATGAGCGCACGAAAGACGGGTAGCGATGAAATATGGGCGCAGATGGCTGCCGAAATTGTCACCAAAGGTGCAGAGTAGGATTTTTTTGCATTTTCGCGAACTGTTTCTCAATATACGTACCACCCAGAGGACAGAAAGCTTCCGCTTAGTGAGGAATTTTTCAATGACAGCCTTTGTGCTGGTCTCTGGTCCGTATAGTCAAACGAAAAAGCCATTTTACCATCCAGATCGGATGGAAGATAAAGTTTGATATCGTCCATTTGGTGGCATCAATATGGTCATGGTTTGAAACACGTGCGCACTTTCAACGCCGTGTTGCAAAGTCCTATGAATGAATAAAAATAATCTCCTAAGCCAAGATTTTTCAGACACCGCCGACCAAATCAGTCAAGTGCTGTCCCACTGGACTGGCGAACTCCATCGTGACCCGTTGTACACCGTCAGTCTCGAACAACGATCCATCAAGCCGTTCATTGACATTGTCATTGAGAACACAGCTGGTTGGTGTGGTGTTGTTTTGATGATCTTATTATTCTGCAAATCTCTCATTGCCTTGACTTTGGCGTACTTATTCTGCATTTCCAAACTCCATACCCTGTACTTGTAAATGACTTTGTAGTCCAACTACTCTCTCGGACTGTTCCGCGACTTTTCAGGCCCGGAAGTTCAGGCCCGAAATTTCAGGCCCAGTTTTTCAGGCCCGACTGATTCAGGCCCAGCATGTTTGACCCATTTATAGGCTTAGGCTCCAGCCGGGCCTGAATGGCTGGGCCTGAACCTATGCCCTGGGAGTGAACCGCCGCACAATACTCTCGGACACCATACAGCGTGGAACCCCTCCCCAATTAGTAGAGTTAATTCAGGGATAAAATATGATTTCGACGGCCTTGTGGATACTTTTGTAGACAGACGCGGTGTCTGGATCGCGTGTTGCTAAACTTGGACAGTTTGTTTCGTCATGTCTCATTGTAATGCTCAATATGTACCTCGTTTTTAGTGACTCCTCCCAAAGGTATGACGCACCATCGCTTCTCTTTGACCCCAATGCACACCCCATCTGCAAACTATTTCGGTATTGCTCAAACTTTCAGTTTTAGATGTCCGAAAATACACCACTGTTCTTTCATGCTTCCTTGGCACACATTAACCGGAGTTTTCCGTATTGACCCCACTATCCGAATGGTGCCATCGGGAATTTATTTGGGTCAAAATGTTTTTTTCTCAATACAAGAATTGCATCAACTGTGAAGGCATGACCATGGCAAGGAAATGCAATGGCGAATTATGTTTCAACCGTATTTTCTGTTAAAAAGTATAGTTCATTAAAGGCGTTGGGAGACGACTTTTACCCTAGTCGTCGAAATTATTGCGTTCCTCCAACTCCATCACCAATTGCCAAACTAAATTTGCCTTTGTCTTGCCGTGAGCCCGTGATATCGCTCTGCTTGCTTTCAAAGTTGATGCTCCCTATTTAATCTTCCTAAAATGAAACGGCATATTTACCAACGCATAATTACAATCCCGCGCAGGTCACAAACCGCGTTTCTGTGCCATCGACCCCATCGATCTGTCGACCATTCGCACGGTGGTGCATCTGAGCGACACACACCCGTTGGTGGACCAGGAATGGATCGTCGTTGGGTCACATCTCGATCGATTGGGTACGAACTTGAGAGGGATTGTCGCGTTCGCGAAAGTCTCCCCAACGTGACAGGAGAAGAACTTTTACGTTGCGGTCAGAGTTAGCAGTGCTACCGTATCATAAAAACAGTAACGGCGTGAAGTTGACACAAGCGTTGACATGTAAGCGTGAGCGTAACATTGAACTTGCTCCACCAGGGTTGTCTCCAACTTTGTCTTTTTACACGAGAAATAAACATCCCTGGTAACCATTTTACAATTAGTCTAACAATTTCCAGACCAAGCCGAGTTGAACGCTATCAAAGCGACGAGTCACACATTTGATGTGCTCAATTCAACCACGGCCGTGCCAGAGTCCCTGATTGGCAAGGCCGATATCGCACTGGTTGATCGACGATTGCATTGCGCACTGGATGTGAAAAGGTGCGGGCATGTTGGGGCTTATTGTGTTGTCGTTGACTTAGGTATGTTCGTGTAAACGTGTTTAATGTCCTACTATACGCATGTAGTCAAACAATTGGTATGTACAGACGTGCATGAAGCCGTGAAAGTCATTCATAAACTGCAACCGAATATGGCAGAATGTTGGGAGCTATTTAGGTTGCCGCATGTCGCTGACACACGACATTAATCCTTCGCATGTTAATTCAGAGGGTTTCCGAATCCTACCGTTGTGGTGACCACCCAATATGTCAACCAGACGCATCCTACTCTAAAATACCTCGATCATAACAACAGCAAAACGGACTCGACCCAACATTCTGTCACATCACAGATGTCTGCTCAACATCAGCCAAATGTTGCGCGACGATGGATTCGCGATGGTGATTGAGAATACGGCCCATTTCGATCTCACATTTACGCTGGACGCACTACGACCGGACACACCACATTCTGTCAATGATGGTGGTGACAGGGTGTACGGTAGGTGGCATATGGTGCTGAAAGTAATCGGGTGTAGATCCGACACACAGAACAACGGCATCATGCATCATCGGTTTCGGGGTTGTACGTTTCGGGGTTTCCATCTGCATTCGCATTAAACATGGGCCGTGGGTGACGTGTATCATTTACATATTCAATTGACGCAATGTCCTGTTGGTTGTCTGATCGGCCACGTGACCTTTTTGTATGTAAGGATATTTTGAGATTTAATGATGCCAATTCCGACCGTTGTAGAGTAAAAGTTGAGCGGTTTGTACGATGCCTCGAACAGCGTTACGCTTAGCGACATAGAACATTTCGTTGTGTTAGTCGAGCGTGTGAACGAAACGCGTCAACCACTTTACAATAAGCATCAATTCCTAATCATTGGTTCAGGTCTGTACCTCACACACGCGTCGTGGTTGCGCGAATTTGAATCTGCCGGTTTCAAGGTCGTGTCTATTCAGACGGATGCCGCCAGTTTCGCGACCACCGCGTACCTGCTGCATCGCGTGCCCACGACAGCGAAACAACCAACCAAGGTACACTCCGTCTTCTTCATATATGGACTTTCCAACCCAGTGAATCTCTCTTTCGTAGAGGGCGAGACTTCATCGTAACTTTCTGAACGAAACTTCAGCAAGATCTCCTGTAAATAAATTTCTATCATTGCTGAACAGAGAGCATTGTTTGTACGATGTTCGAAAATGGCGTGTTTGTGTCATAACATTCTCTCGATCGCATGAACTGGGGTGGTACGAAGCCCTGTCACTTCTCGTACAACACAGCCGACTCGTGTAAAATGAGCAACAAGCAAGATATGTACGGATCCGAGCTATTCTATCGGTCATCTTACTACCAACCGTGACCAAAAAAGCGCCCACCATGATGTTTCAGATCAGTGTGGATGATGTGCGTGATTTCACATGGATTCCGCCGTTGCAACAAGCGATCGAGGAGCGAATAGGTGAAGACGATCGTCGGACGTTGTGGTTGACCAGCAGCAAGGTGACTAATTGATGAATGGTTGATGTTAATGGTTGAGCACTTTGCATCGTGAAATGAACTTGGAAAAAATGATATAGCATTGTAGAGTGGTCTCGGGCCAAAACAAATACCGTCAGTAAAAGCTCTCGCCCGTCCCACAACCCAATTTGTTTTGCGCTGGTCCAAGACTTACAGTATTTGGAAATTAATCACGTGACCAAGGTCACACAATGAAAAAAAAACAAAGCAGCAAGCATTTTATTGGCATCGATCGAATTTCAACTGCAGACACGCGACAACGGCACGATCGGACTGGCGTATTGCCTGAGAGAGGAAGGCGGGGCGAAGGCGAATCGAATTCGATCGATAATGGATGTCAGTCTCAATCCGTCAACCGACCACCTCAATGTTGACAGTGACGAGGTTAGGAGTTTTTGACAGTTGGGTTGAAACATTAGGCATGTTCAATTGTGTAATCGATTTTTGGCTCCCGCGATCATAATCTTTGTGGTGCAGTCGCACTGATGATGACCTGGGGTATCGCCCCTCTGTGAAAACGGATAAAAACGTCAACCAGAGTTGCACAACTCATAGGGCTGGTGCTGGTATGGTACTTTTCTTTGCTTTTTTCTTTTTCTATATCGACGACACTTATGTACAGTACATAACGGAAGTCAGTCAACAAACAGTCAATCATAGGTGCCATGTCTGTCAAATCACGTTTCACCCTTCTAGGTCCGAGACATCATGTCGCACGATCTGCATTCCAACTGTTACCGCGACGGTCATTGGGGCTCGTATCGGCACATGGTCGCAGCGCAAGGTGAACGCTACCTGATGCCTACCTACATAAAGCTGATGTCTTTAGCTAGATTTTGACCTGAGCCGTTTAGCATGGTCAAAGCCCTTTTCCAGGCCTAAATTCAACACAGTCATCAAAAAAATTCAAAAAATAGGGCTGCAATTTGACTTCGCCTGGGCTAAATACAGTGTGTATGTACATATAGCTGTAAGCCTGAGCCAAATCCGAGGAGCATGCACTGAATGTTCAAGCACAAACCTCCGACGTATGCAGCAACGAAATTTCAAAAGGTTTCCGTTACTTCTGTAACGATCTTTATAGGGAGATCGGATGAATACGGGTCGAGGAGAAAGAAAGGTTTCGTGATAAAAAAATTGCACCATGCACTCGTATAGAATTTTTATTTTGCACACGTTTTTTCGGTGATGGTGCACGTTTTAGATGAGCCTCTGACTCACCACTGATGAGGCACGCGCATACTTGGTGGTGGAAAGCTGCGTTTGGGAAGCCATAGACCAGTAAGACGGTGATGCTGAAATGTGGCTTTTTGGGTTCTGCATCAGAGTTGTGATGGAAAATAGCGCCTATCACCGCACCAGTAATCCCTTATTTAGCTACAGACCAAAGCGCCCTGGCCTGTGTGACTTACTGTACTTGTCTTCGGACGTTTACCCAGTTACGAGGGGCTCATGTAACTAAACACCGGGATTTCTTTACATTTATCCCCATCGACCGCTTTATTTTTTGCCATCGCTCGCACTTACCCACAACCAGGGTTGTTTCAAAAAAAGTGGTTAATTAAAAAAAATTTTTTTTTGAAACTCAGATTTTGCTTTTTTTTAATAAAAAAAACTTGCCCAAAAAGGGCTGAAATGTCCAAAAATGGCCTTTTTCGAGGCCAAAAATTGGCACTTTTTTCCTGTGGACGGGACAATTTTTCCAAATTCGCGCCTGCGGCGCCCTGTATTGTCCCCAAATCCGTACAGGGATGCGCGGGGCTGGTCTTTTATAGTGATGTGGCTGCATCCTGACTGATTGTAAAGTGGTTGACGTTTGTTTGGCCATGGTTGATTTGTATAATTGGTTGCATTCTGACTGATTAGAGTGGTTGACGTTTTGTGACATTTGAATCTTACAGTAACTGAGACAACCGAGAGAGAGCTTCGTTTATTTCGGGACCGCTAAATTTGTCAATGAGTGTCACTATCGTCAGTCAAGTGCGCAAACGACGTGCATTACCCGCTCGACACCCCAATGTGCCTAGTGGGGTTCACTTACATAACTTTTCCTATTTGATGTAATCAGCTAAAACGTTCTGTATATCAGTTTCTATGCTAACCACGGGTCCGGGGCAGCGTTGTTTAAAAAAGGGGTAAAAAAAAAAAATTTTTTTGAGACTCAGATTTTGCTTTTTTATAAAAAAAAAAGTCGCCCAAAAGTTGTTGAAATCTCAAAAAATGGACTTTATCGAGGCAAAAAATTGGCACTTTGGACGGAACACAGGGAGCGCGGGGCCAGGGAGGCACCGAAAGCACACACAGGCACACAAAAGCAGGCGGGCAAAAACCGCGCGCAAAGCGAGGCACAAGGAAAAAGCAAGGGGCCCACACCACACACCGGGCAAAAGACACCCTTTCTCGACGGACCAAACCCTAAAAACAGTGGACGGGACAATCCCAACCCCAAAAAGACGCGCCCACAAACACACACACACACAAAACACAAAAGTGCGCAAGGAGCCACCACAGATCCGAACAGGGACGCGCGGGGCAGGAAATTTATGGAGAGGGGGCACCGATAACGCACCACTACAGGCTACCACATGGAAAAACGAAGGCCAGGGGAAAAGCGGGGCGCGGAAAACAAATTTGGCGCAATGGAGGGAAACATGACACAGGGGTGCTCTGCTCACACGACCCCACTCACGCACACCTCGGGGCCAAACAGAAACACACACCGCACAGAAAAGAGGCGGAGGAAACCACCCCCCCCCAACCAACCAAAACACACAGCATACACTCTTTATAGTGAGCAGGCCCTTTCGGGCGCTGTTCGCTTTTCATGCCTGCCGGTGCCGAGATATGTTTTTGGTGATTTTGTTTTCTGATTGTAACTTTGGAAACAGGGCCAACCAAATCTTTCAACAAAAATGAGACAAAACATCAGAAAATACTCAGCAAACAATTTCCAGGAAATAACGGCAAACTTAAAAATTACAAAAAGCTGCGCATGAGACGACGTTGGATTTGGACTGGGTGCACAGGCCTAAGAGCGGTATCAGCTGGAAGCCGACCCATCTCATCCCCAGTCCTCGTCTACAACGTACGCCTCCTAGTGTGGTGTTGTTTCGCTTGTTTTGCTCTTGCTTTACAGCGCGCACTCCTGTGGGCCAGGAGCTGTGCTGAGCGGTCGTCTAAAGATTGCTTTTATTATTTAGGTGGGTCGGTGAAACAGAATGGTGTTGGTAGCGTTGCATAATTAATCAATACTGCTGCAGTGTGCCCATGTTTGTTCTTTGCGTTTGCAAACACACAGACACACACACACACAGTGAGCAGAGACAAGCAATAATAATGCACGTGCATCTTGCTAGATCAGGGTGCCTCTTGCACACACATACAGCACACCGTGTACTGCAGCCTGGTGGTGAGTAAATTTATGACCGTTTTGTGACTGATG